>RJWT010003938.1:0-23555 GCA_004365215.1 Cuniculus paca
CACTATACTCATCAATAGTTTTAATACTGTTTCTTGACATCCCTAGAAAGGCAATATAACTTATTCATCAAAAATTTGACTTTTCAGAGTCATTGTTTGGTCCAACACTAGTTCTTCCTCTTACTTGTTGTGGGACTTTGAAGAGGTTATAAATCATTTGAGTGTCAATTTACTAATCTATAAAACTATAATACTGATGGCAGATCAGACTGTTCTAATCAGATTATAATACACATGAAACATTTTCTTGTTAATAATGTCTCACCAAGAATAAGATGTTTTGATATTTAACATATTTATTTGCTCTTAATAACATATAAAGAAGACATTAATTGACTCTTAATATTTTTAAGGGCCTACAAAGTGCAAATGAGTAAAATAAGAATTCAATGATAAAAATGTGCTCAGTGAAATACAAACTTTTGAAACCTACAATTTATGGTTTGATCAGTTAATAAGAGGCAAACAGTCATATTCCCAGTCTACATTACTTTTGAAAAATAAATATTCCATAGTCTGAATAATTTCTCTTTATGAGAGTCACACATACTATTTCAGTTACTCATGAGGTTATTTTTGTATTATACATTCCTTTTAACACTAATTTTCTGTTTTCACCACTTGAACGTTAATTCAAAGTACTACTTTTTTTTGCCTAGCCTTTAAAATTAATACAAAGAGCTATGTATGGTTAAAAAGGAGAGTGCCAAGGATGGATACTTTAAATTTGCATAACACTAAATGTCAAGTGTTAGGGAAGAAAATGATTGAGAAATTCAATAGAGGAAGAGACACAGAGGTAAAAGAAATACAGGAAGGAGATGTAGGATAAGAAGACTAGGTAAGATCAGAACCTGCCTAGGGTGCACTGGGATGGGATAAGAAGGGCAAGCATTCGCAAATACAGAATAGATCCTGTAATAACATCTAGAAGCACTGTGGTTCCAAGTAGCAGGTTGGATGGCCCCACAGGTACAGATCATGCAAAAAGAAGGGGAAGGAGGCTAGTGCTGTTCAGGACATCAAGTGGCTGTGCTATGTGAGTATGGGGTCATTTTTCACTCAGACAATGAAATAGGCCCAGTTAATGGTAGTTTTTGAGAGTGTGGAATACTAATTTAGAATTTAGAGAGGGAACAGCAAATAGTTGAGAGATGACAGCAAAAAAGAGGAAGTAGTGGGAGGCATAGTGACATCATTTGATTGTCAAATAAGATAAGTATTTAAGTCCTACTTCATCATTCTGCACCCCACACACCTCTTTCTTCAACCTTGGTCCAATGACACAGGGCTGCCAGTAGGAAGGAAATAACTTGGATATTCCCAGTCAAGAAAAATTCTGTCAAAGGATAAAAGTACACCCACGAAAGGATAGTTATTCCTTTCAAATAGCTTATAGGTTTTTTTTTTGACTACTAATAGCTTAAAAAAGTATCATTTTCTTGTCTTAAACCATTGACCTTACCTGTGTTTGGGGTGCAGCCCATAATTGGTATGGTTAAACCTTGAATTTAATTTATTCTCTGCCCATCTGTTGAGCAGAAATGTGGGAATGAATTTTTCCACTGTTCTATTATAACGAGTGAAGAGTGCGACATCCATAGGATTTCCATTATTCCAAACCCAGCTCCATATCCATGCACCTTGTGTAGTGCTGAGGAAAACCTGCAAGACAGAAGTGGTTGCCCGGTAACAGTTCTGTTTTGCGTCCTCCTAATCGCAGATCCTCAAGAAGTACTTAAAAAGCATTGCCATGGGGAAAAGGATGAACTCTTCACACTACCTCCCCAGCCTGTCTGAACCCTTCCTTTCCTCGTCTCATTCTGTACACAGATCACGTTACTTCAAGTCCATCCAATTCAACTCGGATGTGCCATGGGTTTATAGCTATTGTAATGTTTCCTTCTGTTCTGTTAGATGGAGTCTTCATCCCAGAATGTGAAAAGAAGTGTTAACACCAGTAAATTATGTTAGGTGTTAATAGTTAGTATCTATGTTCGCTCTGAGCTCTATCATTTTCTACTTCAAGCTGAAGGACGAAATCTAAATACAAAGTTGAGGATTATAACAAAAGTGAAATGACAAGTTCTATGTGAAAAATATACAAAGCAAATGAAAAACAGACTATGTTTTGAGAAATTTATTACTATTTTGAGTCATTTAACTGAGAATTTGAAAAATGGTTGCAGTTTTTAAATGAAAACAATTACTAGCCTGTAAGGTCATTAATTGCAAAGATGTATGAAAAAATATACAACTTCGTCTTGTCCAGAAAGCCTGACATGTGTAGGTAGGAAATGGTTAACTTGTCTTTTCCCTATAAGCTGTAAAACAAAATAAAAACTTAATTTTGAATTGTGGAAAGTGCAGGTGACGCCTATTGAGAGTCCACCCTATTCTTTGTGGAGGGAAGTGATTTCAACGGGCAGTGGAGCCCTCAGAATTTCTTTGGTGTTAGTAGCATCTCATTCATAGATCAGCAGGGCATTTCTACTTATAGTTGCATATGCCGTTCTCTGTTTCAACTTTAGTTCCAAATTGAAATTGTGCTTCTTTTCATGAAATTTATTTCAGTTTGAATATTCATATTTTCCTTGTATAGTTACAGCTCGACAATTCTAATAAACTGACTGTAGATTTACTGCTTTTTTCTCCCAAGACTCCAATGTATTCCAATGTGTGAAGATACCATTATTTTGGTCTTGATATTCTTTCACTCATGTTTAGTCTGACAAAAATTTGAACCATTGGTTTGCTGAGGTAGCAGACAAACTTGGACTATCACAGATAAAGTAATAGTAAAAGTTTAAACTCACATGGTCCATATTGCAAGAGTCAGAGTTATACCAAAGCACAGAATTTCTGTACAGTGTCAAACCTGTTCAGCAACATGACTGATCTCGCCAGCCACATCTACTCCCAAATTTCCAAGGCCAATCACAACCACTCTTTTCCCCACAAAGTCATCCAGGCGCTTGTACTCCCAACTGTGGAGATATCTGCCTCTGAATTTCTGGATTCCTGAATAGAAGGAGTCGAATTCCCACATCACAAACAGAAATGGGAAAGACTGTTTGGCAAAATTTATTTATGATCTTGAAATACCATATTTGTTATTTACATCACCATCTTTGTTGTTTGCCAATTGCTACCAATATTATGGAGTGAGATAACCGAGGAGCAAAATAATGGCCGTGATGTTACAGCAAAGACCATACTAACGTTCAAAGCATACTAATGTTCCTTTTTATATAGAAAATTGTAAATTTTCTCAGTATAACTCTTGTCATGTTAGAAGGCTACTGTAATTTTCTAAATGTTAGGAAGTGTCTTCACTTTTTGTGAGTCTGTGAAGGAATACACAAATATGTAGTGATCGGGCTGGGGATCTAGCTCAGCAGTCTAAGCGCCTGCCCGGCAAGCGCAAGGTCGTGAGTTCAATTCTCGGTGCCGCAAAAAAAAAAAAAACAAAAAAACCCACAAATATGTAGTGATCCTTAGCAATAAAAAAAGGTGCTGTGTTGAGATTTCAAATACACACCTCGCATGCACCTGTAAGCTTCTGAAGAATCATATGAAGAATGTGTAAAAAGTGATATTAATTTCAACAACATATTTTGTTTAACTTCCACTATACTCTAAAATGTTAATAAATCACCAAAACACAAAGATATTAATGAGATATTTTATATATTTGTACTATGTATGCTAACAATCTAGGGCAGAATTTTCAATAATATAGTCAGCAGACTGCAGACTGTGAGCTCCAGATATGTCACCTCTGATCTAGGGTTATTTTACATGAAAAGCATATCTTATTTGTATTAGTGACATTTCAAGTGCTCATTAGTGACACCGGGTAAGTGGCTGCTACATTTAAACCCTGTGAGCTGTGAATATTAGAGGATTCAGAACATTTCAAAAGAAAATTTGATTGCATTTCAAAAATATTATACATGTTGACACAAAGCCTACAATTTTTTGCCACATTCTATCACTCCTTGAGTGTTGTCATGATCCTAAAATATCTGAAATTTGTGCTCTCTTCTTTCAGTTCTACCACAGTTGCTTTACTTGAATCTCTATCATTGTCTCTTCAATGGGGTGAGTAAATTTTATTGATATTTCTGCTTTGTTCTTTCTTCCCTATCAATTAGTATTCTATACAACTGCAAGACTGATCTTTATAAAATACAAGTATGATTGTTCACCTGCTCTTTTCCAAAACACACACACACACACACCATTTCCACCACCACCACCACCACCATGCAGTGAGGTTTCATGGACTCTACAGACATCTCTGTTCATTCATTGGCTCCCCACATCAATACTGTATTCATTCCTTCAGCTTCCAGGCTATTTTATACCAGCTTCTTTTCACAACTACTTCCCATCCCATTCGGGCTGTGTTTGCCTAAGTAATCCTTAGCTTTCAGTTCCACTGTTATTTCTAGTACCAGATCTACCCTGGCTGTTCTGAAAAGTAGCACATATTCTTTTGTATTACCACTATGCCATGTAAACACATCTGGCTAATGTCCATGATTACACAGAAATTAAGAGTCTTAGAATTCAAAGACTTTCTTATATTCTTAGGTTACATACCTTCAAAATCCTGTGAGGGCAAGTACTTTTCTGTGTAATGGCCACTGCAGATCATGATCCCATCAAAGACATAGGTTTTCTGCTTTCCATCAGCTTCTACCACAACATTCCACTGGCCAGAGAATGAAAAACCAGGATGCTCCCTTACAGTGCACACCTTAGACTGAGAAGACAGGCACAAAGACAGCTTCAATTCTAGAGCATTGTTCTCAGACTTCTATTTTCCCCTGAAATTCTGTTTTGAAATAGGTGGCACTTTCTCTAGTCATAGCTGCTGGTTCTTTAGGATTTTTATGCACAACTGCTTCATAAAAGCAATTCTTCCTAAGAATTGAAGCACTTTGGAGGGTATAATACATTGTTTTTAACAACTCATTTATTTAATATGATTAGTTGAAAGATAGATTTCAGAAACATATTGTGAAACTATGTTCCCAGAGGGGGGCAGCATTAATTCATCACTAATCTTGAGAATGAAAAGAAATTTGATAATTCTCTCTGAACCGTGGTAGAAAGAGTGAATGGAAATCATGCCTTACCTTGCTCTGCCTTAAGCAATGTGCAGGTAATGTCAGAGCTTTAACTGCTTACCAGGAATTGGATGTGTTTCATCAGACCAAAGTGCCTGGCATACATCCTGAGGTACTCCATCATTCTGGAGTTGTGCAGATAGTTAGGATAATGATCAGGGAAAGGGTAGTCACTGAAGGCTGTCATCTCTTTGGAAGTGTTGGAGGTTAGAGACTTGTATATCCCAACCCTTCCCTTTTCAGGTGTTTCCTGCAGGAAATGAAAATCTCATGGCTTCTAGTACTCAGGAACACAGCAAATAATGTGTTAGTCATGAACTAACCTATGGTGCTGGGTTCCTTTTTCTTTGAAAAACCGTACTTCTGAGTTTTATATCACATTGCCATTATGTCACTGGAATCTCTTCCTCATGAAGGGAACTCAGGTGAGTCCTGTTTACAGCAATGATACCAAACTGATACCCCGATACCAGTAATTGTATCACAACAGGTAAAGCTTATGGATATTAAAACAATGCAACAAGCAAAACTCAAACAAACAAAATTAAAGCAAACACAAAAAAAGTTAGAAAGAAAAACTGCAGAAGGCCAAATCTCACATCCAAACCTCACAACTATAGGAATTTAGTTTAAGAGAAGGCACTGAAGAAAACCATTACTTGATTTAGGAAAAAAATCATGAAAATACAAAGTATATTAAAGTTTAAGGGCAAAAAATGCCACTGAAAAACTGCTAGATTTAATAAGCAAATTAAGTACCATAGCTGGATATAAAGTCAGCACTCAAAAATCAATAGCCTTCCTGTACAAGAATAACAAACCTACTAAGAGAAATTAGGGAAATAATATCTTTTACAATAGCATCCCCCAAAATGAAATGCCTATGCATCAATCTAATGAAGGAAGTAAAAGAACTCTGCACTGAAAACTACAGTGCTCTGAAAAAGGACATTGAAGAGGATATCAGAAAATGGAAAGATATCCCTTGATCTTGGGTAGAAAAAACCAATACAGTGAAAATGGCTAAACTTTCAAAACTGCCATACAGATTTAATGAAATTCTGATCAAAATTCCAACAGCACATCTCACAGAATTAGAGAAGATAATCCTAAAATTCATTTGAAACCAGAGGAGACCTAGACCAGAAAAGGAAATTTTGGGCAACAAAGGCAAGGCAGGAGGCATTACAATCCCTGACTTGAAATTACACTGTAGGGGCTCTGTCCAGAGACCTGAAGTAGTGGGGCAGCTACAGCAGTCTGCCTCCATGAGCAGAAGGTCTGCACAGTAAAGTTCATCTAGCCATGCAGCCTTGGGACTGCATGCAGAATCTGGTAGGCCCCCCACTCAGTATCCCCAAACAACTAGAGACCTTTGGACATTCCCTGGGGTCTTACTTGGGCCCCACCCAGTGACCCCAAACAGCAGGGGATCTTTGGTAAGTCTCTCAGGTCTGGTGGGGCCCCCCCCAGGGACCCCAAGCAGCTGGGGGAGCTTCAGTGGGCTGCATAATGTGAGCTGAGGGCATGCACAGGGTACTCCACCTAGCCGTGAAGCCTTGATATGCCACTTGGAACCTGGTAGGGCCCCACTTAGTAACCTCAAGCAGTCAGGAGCCTTGGAATGCCAAGTGGGGTGTGCTGAAGGTCTGCCCAGCATACCCGCCCTCTCAGGAAGGCTTCAAGTGCCATTAGGGATCCAGTAAGGCCTGCCTAATAACCCTATCTCAACTGGGGAAACTTCCTGCAATGCAGACAGTCATCCTCAGCCCAGGAAACAACTGAGACTTTCCATTCAGCTACCACAGGGGAATATAGGAAAATGACAAGATGAAAGAGCAAAATGAAATCTCAAACCTCTAGTCCACCCCAAACAAGTCTAAGAGACACAGACACAGAAGAAAGTATAAGCCATACACCTGAAACTTCTCAAATGACAGCAACTGAAGTAAAGAAGCAAATCCATGAAGATGTAAAGAAACTCAGATTAGAAATAATCTCCCAGATAAAACAAGAAATGATAAACATAATGAAAGAAATACTGAACACATCTAAAGAAGACATAGTTAAGAAAAGAGGAGCACTGCAAAATGATGGAAACCTTGAATCGACAATTCAAGAAAGAATTAGAATGCATGAAACAGATTCAAAGAGATATCCAGGAAATCAAAAATGTCATCAAAAGCTGGCAAAGCCACCTCAATGAATGTGAAAATAGACTTTCAGACCTTGACAACGTGATTGCAGCTAGTGAAAAAGAAAGGAAAGATCTTTTAAAAATAACAAGGAATCAGGAAATAATGATTCAACAGTTGCAAGCTGATGCAAAGAAAAACAATATAAGATTGATAGGTGTAAATGAAAAAGGAGACAACACAAATGATATAAAAAACTACTTACAGAAATAATAGCTGAAAATTTCCCAAACATGGGAAGGGAAACTGATGCACAGATAAATGAAGCAAAGAGAACTCCAATTATCCATAACAAAAATAAATCTAAACCTGGACACATAATAATCAAAATTTCACAAATTCAACATAAGAACAGAATATTAAAAGCTGATAGAGAAAAGAAACAAATCATCTATAAAGGAAGCCCATCAGAATCACGCAGACTTCTCAACACAAACAATGAAGTCAAGAAGAGCATGGAATGAAGTATTTCAAATCCTAAAGGAAAACGATTTCCAACCCAGACTGATGTACCCTGAAAAACTATCCTTCAAAATTGATGGAGAAATAAGATACTTCCATGACAAAGAGCAGCTGAAGAACTTCAAGACCACCAAATCAATGCTGCAAAGAATACTGAAAGATACTCTAGATAGGGATGAAAATAACAACAATTTTAAGAAGACCAACAGAAAAAAACCACCAAGCAGGACAAACAATTAAATAGAGGGAAAAGGTAAAGAAACAACAGCAGAAAGATAACATGACAAAAGTAAGCCAATATATATCAGTTATAGTCACTAATGTAAATGGCCTCAACTCACCAATTAAAAGAAACAGACTGGAAGAATGGATCAAGAAACAGCATCCAACCATATGTTGTCTACAAGAAATCCATCTAACCCAAAAGGAAATTCATAAACTGAAAGTCAAAGGATGGAAAACAATACTTCATGCAACAGGAACCCAGAATAAAAACAGGGGTAGCTGTTCTGTTTGCAAACAATCTGACCTTCAAACCAAGAATGGTCAAAAGAGATAAAGAAGGTCACTATATACTGGTTAGGGGAAAATGCCCAGAGGAAAAAATAACAATCTTAAATATATATGCACCAAATATGGGAGCACCTGGCTATATAAAACAAATATTAATAGAAATGAGAAATCAAATAAACAGCATCACAATTATAATGGGAGACCTTAACACTCCCTTGACACAAAGAGACAGATCAACTAGACAGAAAATCAGCAAAGAAATAACAGAACTGAATCAAACTTGTGAACAAATGGACTTAGTAGATATGTACAGAGTATTCTAGCCAACAACATCAGAATACACATTCTTCTGAACTTCACATGGTACATTCTCTAAAATAGACCATATACTAGCTCATAGAACATGCTTAAGTAAATGCAAAAGAATTGAAATTATCCCATGCATATTATCTGCTCATAGCACCATGAAACTGGAAATTAATGACAAAAGAAATGGCAAAAACTCCATAAACACATGGAAACTGAATAATACACTCCTGAACAATTAATGATTCACAGAGAAAATTAAAGAAGAAATAAAACAATATCTACAAGCAAACAAAAATACAAATACAACTTATTGGAATCTGTGGGATGCAGTAAAAGCATTCCCTCAGAGGGAAATTGGAAAATGGAATGAACAGAAATAAACAACCTGATGCTACACCTCAAACATCTAGAAAAAGAAGGGCAAGCCCAACCCAAAGCCCAAAGAAGGGAGGAAACTATAAAGATCAGAGCATAAATTAACACAATTAAGACTAAGAAAGCAATAGAAAGAATCAAAAAATCAAAGAGATGGTTCTTTGAAAAAATAAATAAAATTGATAAGCCCCTAGCCAACCTTATAAAAGGAAAGAAAAAACTCAAATTCATACAAGAAGGAATGAAAAAGGTGAAATCACTACAGACCCTGTGGAAATACAGAAGATCATTAATACCTACTTTGAAAATCTTCACTCTCATAGGTTCGATAATGCCAAAGAAATGGACAGATTTCTAGAAACATATCAATTACCAAAGCTGGATCAAGAAGATGTGAAATGGCTGAATAACCCAATTTCAGTAAAGGAAATCAGAAATGCAATTAGAACCTTACCAATAAAGAAAAGCCCAGGTCCTGATGGTTTCACAGTTGAATTCTACAGGAAATTTAGGGAAGACTTAATGCCAACACTCCTCAAACTCTTCAATGAAACTGAAAAGGAAACATGCCTCCCTAACTCATTCCTGGAAGCAAGTATTACCCTAATACCAAAACCAGAGAAAGACCCAACCAAGAAAGAGAACTACAGGCCAATCTCCCTAATGAACATAGATGCAAAAATCCTCAATAAAATACTGGCAAACATAATGCAGCAAGTCATCAAGAAGATTATACACCACAACCAAGTAGGATTCATCCAAGGAATGCAGGGTTGGTTCAACATATGCAAATCAATAAATGTAATACACCATATCAATAGGGCCAAAGATAAGAAGCACATGATCATCTTAACAGATACAGAAAAAGTTTTTAATAAAGTCCAACACTCATTCATGATAAGAACACTACAGAAAATTGGAATAGATGGTCTTTACCTCAATCTGGTAAAAGTCATCTATGACAAACCAACAGACAACATTGTACTAAATGGACAAAAACTGAAAGCTTTCACTCTAAAATCAGGAATAAGACAAGGATGTCCACTATCATCAGTCCTATTCAATAGTTCTGGAAACATTAGCCAGAGCAATTAGTCAAGAAAGAGAAAGAAAAGAAATAAGAATAGGAAAGAAAGAAGTTAAACTATCACTACTTGCAGATGACATGATTCTCTACATAGAAGACCCCAAAAACTCCATCAAAAGACTACTACAGCTAATAAGCAAATTCAGTAGTGTAGCTAGATACAAAGTCAACACTCAAAAATCAATAGCATTCCCTGTACACAAACAACAAACTCACTGAGAGATAAATCATGGAAATAACACTTTTCACAATAGCATCCAAAACAATGAAATACTTAGGAATCAACCTAACAAAGGAAGTAAAAGTTCTATACAGTGAAAATTATAGTACTCAGATAAAAGAAATCAAAGAGGATCTCAGAAAATGGAAAGACATGCCTTGTTCATGGATAGAAGGATCAAATATTGTGAAAATGGCTATTCTCCCAAAATTGTTGTGCAGATTTAATGCAAATTCCAATTGAAATACCAAAAGCATACCTCAGAGATCTAGAGAAATCATTCCTAAAATTCATCTGGAACCAGAAGAGACCTGAATAGCAAAGGCAGTTCTGGTAACCGAAGGCAAGGCAGGAGGTGTCACAATCCCTGACTTGAAGTTATACTACAAAGCTACTGTGATAAAATCAGCATGGCACTGGAATAAAAACAGACCTGAAGGTCAATGGAATACATTAGAAGATACACCCATGACTACAAACACAGTCAACCACCTTATTTTTGACAAAGGGGCCAAATACCTTAACTGGAAGAAAGATTTCCTCTTTAATACATGGTGCTGGAAAATCTGGCTTTCCATATGCCAAACAGTAAAACTGGACTCATACCTATCAGCATGTACTACACTAAAGTCAAAATAGATCAAAGATCTAAATATTACACCAGAAACACTAAATTTGCTGTAAGATAAAGTAGGTAGAAATTTTGAAGACATAGGGGTAGGGTGAGAGTTCATGAACAAAAATGAAACTGTGCAGGAAACACTTCCCAGAATCAACAACTGGAATCTCATTTTGTTAAAACATTTCTGCATGTCAAAAGAAATCTCAAACAGAGTGAAAAGAAAACCCACAAATTGGGAAAAAATCTTAGTCAACTGTCCTTCAGACAAAGGTCTTCTATCTAGAACATATAAAGAACTAAAAATAAAAGCAGGCCCTCAAAATTCAAAGACCCAGTCCAAAAATGGGCCTCTGAGATGAAAACACACTGCTCACCTGAAGAAATACAAATGGCAAATAAATATATGAAAAAATGTTCAGCATCATTGGTCATTAGAGAAATGCAAATTAAAACAACCCTGAGATTCCATCTAACTCCAGAAAGAATGGCCAAGATCAGGAAAAGAACCAATGACAAATGCTGGAGAGGCTGTGGGGAAAAAGGAACCCTTCTCCACTGTTGGTGAGAGTGTAGACTGGTGCAGCCACTGTGGAAATCAGTCTGCAGGTTTCTCAAAAATCTGGGATTGGAAGTCCCATTTGACCCAGCTATTCTGCTTCTGGGCATATTCCCAGAAGAATTGAAAACATCATACCACAGTGATATATGTGCACTCATGTTTATAGCAGCACAATTTGTAATAGCCAAATCTTGGAAATGACCCAAATGCCCATCAACTGAGGAATGGATAAAAAAGATGTGGTATTTTTATATAATGGAGTACTACTCAGGTATAAAGAAAGATCACATAGAGGCTTTTATGGCTAAATGAATGCAACTTGAGAACATACTCATAAGTGAAATAAATCAAAATCACATGTGTAAACACGGTATCATCTCCCTAGTGTAAGAAACTGAAGGAGTAAATAAGATCCAAAATCTTCAAGAAGTATTGTGAAAGCATAAGAAACTGCTCAAAGTGAAAAAAATAGAGAAAAGGGGAAAAGAAAGGAAAAGAAAAGAGATACAAATTTGTATATATACACTTACAATAGCTAAGATGATTGTACTACTAATTCTATTAATTCTTGGAACAAAACAGTTAACATTCTCAGGATTGGATTAATTTTGCATGTCTGTATCTAGCTATCTGAGTAACTCTTTTGAAGATAACTGTACCAAATAACAACCTTTTTTCCTACCAGCTTGTTTTGACAGGCTATATTGTTATTGTTTTGGGCTCTTTGTTATTATTATTTATTTGCCTTTTTTGACTCTTGTGTTTTCTTGTGTTTTGTTTTGTTATTCCTTCTAACACAGAAAGGATAGATGTACATGTATAGGCTTATTCATGCCTGGAACTATTCCTAAAGAGTTTGTAAGAATTGATTTTATTAAGTGTGATGGTATGAACAGCTACTTTAAAGAAAATGAGACATTATGGTAGCAATTGCTGATTTCTTACTATCATGTTTTGAAGTTCAATATTGCTTTTATTCTTGGATTTGGTTGGTTTTAGTCAGTTTTCTATTATTTGATTGCAATATATGGGAAGGTATGGACAGCTATTTTGAAGAATACAAGAGAAATTATGGTAGCCATTGTTGATTCCTAATTGTCTGGTTTGAAAGCCTGTAATGCTTTCATTTTTTTGTTTTGATTGGTTTTATACTAGCTTGTTTTGTTTGAATTTATTGTGTATGAAGGTATGAACAACTATTTTGAAGAAAACAAGAGATACTCTGGTAGTTATTGTTGAGTTCTGGCTGTCTTGTTTTGAAGTTCTGTATTGCTTGCATTGTTCTATTCTGATCTGGTTTTTTCTGCTTTATTTTCTTTTGTTCTATGCTCTTTAAAATAAAAAAAAATAAAAAAAGAAATTACACTGTAAAGTTACTGTGATAAAAACAGCATGATACTGGAAAAAAAAAAACCAGACCTGAAGATCAATGGAACAGAGCAGAAGATCCAGAAACAACTCTAGACATAATCAGTCACCTTATCTTTGACAAAGGTACCCAACACATTCAGTGGCAAGAAGATAGCCTCTTTAACAAATGGTGCTGGAAAAACTGGCTCTACACATGCCAAAGACTAAAATTAGACCCATATCTTTCACCATGCACTAAACTAAATTCAAAATGGATCAAAGATCTAAATATGAAAATAGAAACATTAAATCTGCTGGAAGATAGAATAGGCAAAATTCTTGAAGACATTGGCAGGCAAAGACTTTATGAATAAAACCACGATCACATAGAAACTATCACAAAGAATAAATAACCAGGATCTCACCTTATTAAAAAGTTTTTGCACAGCAAGAGAAACCATCAACAGATCATAAAGACAACCCACAATGTAGGAGAAAATATTTTCTAGCTGCTCCTCAAAGGACTACTGTCGAGAACTTATAACGAACTCAAAAAAAATCAGACCTCCCAAATTTAAAGACCCAATTAAAAAATGGATATCTGAGATGAAGAATTCTTCCCAGAAGAATTAAAAGCATCATACCACAGCGATATGTGTGTGCCCATGTTTATAGCAACACAATTTGTAATAGATAAATCTTGGAAACAACCCAAATGCTCGTCAATTGAGGAATGGATATAAGGGATTGGTTTTTTTATGCAATGGAGTACTACTCAGTCATAAATAAGGATAAACTTAGACTTTTATAGGTAAATGTATGCAACTTGAGACCATACTCATAAGTGAAATAAACCAGACATACATGTGCAAACCTTATATTGTCTCTCTAGTGTAAGAAGCTGAAACAGTAAATAAGATTCAAAAGGTACAGTAGATATTGTGCAATGGGAAGAAATTGTTCAAAAGGGAAGATAAACTGAGGTGAGAGAAATGAGAAAAGAAGGAAAGGGAAAGGGAAAAAATATATATGTACAAGATAGTTAAGATAGTTACATTACTAATTTCTCTTTGTTCTTTGGAAGAAAGGTTTGTGCTAACATTTTTTGGACAATTAAATACTTATACTCTGTGTAACTAATTTAAAGATAACAATATGCAATGTATTAACCATTGTTACCCTCCTATTATCTTATTTTGAAATTTTATTTTTTCTCTTTAAAATAAAAAAGTAAATAAAAATAAAAAAATTTAAAAACTAAAATTTAACTGTAATAATTGACATAGATTCAATAAATGGGATGATATTTAAGAGCACATGTGGATGCATTTTAAGAGCATACATTATATTTCAGTAAGACACATTCCTGCTAACACTACACTTATTTCCTTCTGTCCTTCTGGGATACTACCTAGGAGGCAAGCCCATATCTTTAAGTACGTATCACCACATTTATGATGACACAGGCCTTTCTTAATAGGGATATGTCTTTTATCACAGGTTCCTAAGCATCACACAGCAACATATAACAGATCTTATGGCATGGAGAGAAATGTCAGAGCCAAGATTCAGGAGATCAGTAAGTTACTGGACGTGGAATAAATATCCAAGATTTCTGGATTTGGGCTTTCTCATATGTAACATCCACAAGTAATACTCAAATGTTCCACATGGGGTCATCAGGGAGATGCAAGGAGCAGCACCATGCCTGTGCTTCAAGAAGTCTCCAGTTTTCTTGAATGTCAGATATTCTACTTTGGAAAAAAAAAAACCCCAAATGGATAAATAATTTAAATGCTATATCAGAGTTGTACTTTCTAGTGGAAAGAGAGTAACATGTTTTATGACAATATGGATAAAATTACCTCATATTTCCATAGTCCTCCAATGTCATCTCTTTTTTCAAAGCACAAAGGCTCAAGTCCCTCCTCCAAGCAGCACTTAATGGCACCTAGTCCACTGACCCCAGCACCAATCACTGCAATCTTTCTCACTTTCATGTCTCTTGAATAGGAAATAATTCCTTCAGTTCTGTTTTGAGGGAAAAAAATCAAGGTTCATGACCACATTAGTGCTCCCCTTCAGTTTAGCATTCTTATGTCTTTGAATAAAACTTTGCTTACTTCTATTGCAGGTATGTATATATTATACCTGATATATATAGTTGTCTGTATCTGAGGATTGTGTATCCACATATTCAACCAATCATAGATCTACAATATTAAAAGATAGGTTTCTGCTGAAGATTCAGACACTGTTTTTCTTGTCACTCTTCCCTAGAGGGTATAGTACAAAGAGGGTTAGCATAGCATTTACTGTTTAAGGGCTGGGGATTTAGTTCAGTGGCCTAAGTGCCTGCCTAGCATTTACTGTTTATTGCAAGTAATCTCTATGATTTAAAGTACATGAGAGGTAGCTGTGGGTTATATGCTGACACTGTGCCATTTTTATATAAGTGACTTGAGCATATGCAGATCTTGATGCTCACAGGGAATCCTGCAACTAATTCCCAAGAGATCCCAAATAATGAACACATATGTAGTATATTCAACCAGATCTGTAGTTTTTTATTACAATCAGAAAATGTTGCCTTCTTTATTCAAACTAAAATTTTCTGATGATTCGAAATCTTTTATCATAGAAATTTTGTCCCATATTAAAATTTGATTTAAAAATAACTATTTATGTCATTAAAGTTAGTGTAATATGTTCTGCTTAGTAATAGCTAAAGAAGTGCTCAAAGTTACAATTAATACAAATAGTACTGTTGTGGGTCTTCAAAGTTCTCTATTTTGTTATCATCACATTGTATCTTCTACTTGATTTCTACCCAATTGAGTAAGATAAACTGTTTTTTATCACCATCACAGAAATGGAAAAAGAATGGAAACATTGAAGTATAATCTCTCTCATCTCTCCATTTAGTAAATTCTTTGTTTGTTTCTTGTTTGTTTTTTGTTTGCTTGTTTTTGAGATAAGGTCTTGCTATGTAGTTCAGGCTGACTTTGAACTCACTGCATAGACCAGGTTGATTTCAAACTTGTGGCAATCTTCCTGCCTCAGCCTCCCAAGTGCTGGGATTACAGGCACGCACCACCATGCTCAGCTCCATTTGGTAAATTGAAATGAAATCTGGGGTTTTTGGTTTTGTGAGGAACAGTCATTAGAAGGAGTGAACTCATTCCTTATTGAAACAAAATCAACATGGTTTCAAGCTTCTTGGCAAATTACCCTTTCCCCTAAGATTTGATCTTTTCTGACACCCTTTTCTCTTACGTATAAACATATTATACAGAGAATCATGACTTTCCTATTTTGGAATCTTTCTGCTTATTCTTCATTTTGTCCAGGAAGTCTTTTTTTCCCCATATATACTGACCTGCATACATTTATCAAGACTCAATTCTGTCAACTGAGAGAAATATTGTCAGCGCTTGGATTTCATCACCTCTCCAAGTTTATCTTGACCATTTTCATTCTTTTCCTTCTCTTCAATACTCAGAGTTGTCACTACACACTTAAATTTTTTCTCAAGTTTTTTTAGTTTTCTGTTTGGTTGCATCTTTCTGGAGTGTCACAGTCCTTCTCCACTTAGGGGGTGCAGCTCTGAGGACAGGGACATTACCATTCTCTTCAAGTTCTCAACATAGTGCCAAAGGACAGCAAAGGAACTCAGTAACAGAGAAACGGACCAGCACTCTTATGGTCAGTCCTTCTTATCTCAGTCTGGCTTTGATAGGAGAAGGGATTCCTGTTTTCCTGCCATTTTAGGGCATTTTGAGAATTATTAGTTCTCTCTCTCTCTCTGTGTGTCTCTGTCTCTCCACTTTACACCTTCCTTCACTTCTCATGGTAGGCAGGGGAGTGGTTCCTGCAGCGAGCTAGGTGGCTGACTTTGGTATCTGTTGGATGAAGTAAGCCTGGAGCCCTGCCTGCTGTGATGGAAGCTTTCTTCCTCTCTTCAGAGATCTAAGCTGCACTCTGGTCATCATCTGAAGTGATGGGCACTCTGAAGAATTCATCTTCCCAGGCAGCTTCCAATCTTAATTCTTGAGAGACAAGAAATAGGAACTTCAGGGTAAGCCACAATCCCCAGCCCAGCCTGAATGCAAAGTTGTGCACAATAAGGCCAGGGATAAAATTTACTGCCCATTTGTATTCTGTCTATTCCTCGTAAAGTTAGAACCAGAAGGTGGAAAGTGTCCATTTATATATTTCTACTATAAGAACTTCCACATCCGTAATAGTTGTAAATGCATTTTCTCCAGTCCATTTTATATTCTATATTCATTTCATAATGGAGTGCATACTTCATTTAATTTTGGAATAATTCTGAACACATACTTATGTTTCATATTTAATATCTAGAACATCACTTATTCACATACACCTATTATATCTATGAATTGTTACAGTGAGTCCAGAGATACGATTCATTCTTTTTTAATTCTATCTTACAATTAATGTATATTTACTATTTTTTGAAAATCATGAAGAAACTAAAAGAAAAAATAAAAATTGCATATTCTGACAATCCAAACCCAGAGATTATTGAGTACATGTAATTATAGAAACTGTATCTCCAAGCATGAGGTTGTGAGTTCAAGCCCCAGTACAAAAAAAAAAAAACAAAACACAAACTGTATCTCTCTCTGTTTAGATGTCTCAGTATGCATATATAAATGTAAATCTATAAAAATATACGTAGACCTTTGAATATAGTACTTACAGTATACCATCTCTGTCTTTATCTCCCCGTGTGTCTCTCTCTGTATAAGTTCAACATAATATTTATAGTATGTCTCTTATTTCTTCATCTAATAATTTTGCAAACATATTTTCTAGAAGCTCTCAGAAAGTATTTTTGAATTAATTTTAATGGCTGTGGAATTTTCTATTACATGATTTTCAGTTGCACATTTTGGATTTTTCCAAATTTTCTCTACTATAAAAGAAATGTCTCAGAATCATTTTCTCACCACAAGCATACTACTACTTCATTTCTATCTCTGGTCAGCTGGACCTTCTTCAATTTCTCTCATCATTCTGGGGCTATGTGAGCACAGGCATCTCTTTTTAAGTGATCCCTGGCGACATAGTACCTGTTTTGTAAGTGGTATATAATGTAAAAACTGCAGTGAAAATATAAAAACTGAAATGGAGTGGGATCCCTGGTATGGAGTATCAAATTCCTGTTCAACTTTTAGATTGTCTCCATCTCAAGTTTTATGTAGTCTTCTCATTTCATTGTCCACGCTTCCTGATTTTTCTCATTCCTTAATTTCACATATGAAGGAAACTTTGATTCAACAAATATTAAACCATCATAGGGCAAAGTAACTGCCAGACACAGAGGTTGTATGCAATGAGGAGTAACATTTCATACTGACATCAAGGAATTTAGTGTCCACCGGGAAAGCAAAGGCCACCATTATAATATGTGTGACACAGGAAATAATATAAAAGCTATGACTGTAGTTGCTTCATTTCCTGAATAAGATATTTTCATTCAATAATTAATGTCCAAATCTAGGGCAAGGCCCAGGGTTATAACTTAGTGGCACAACACCTGCCTGGCAAGTGCGAGGCCCTGAGTTCAACTCCTAGTACCAAAAAAACAAAACAAAACAAAAAAATCAACTAGTGTTCTTGGTGGTTCAAATCTAGGCCAAAAAATTGAGAAATCCTAGCAATTCCAGGATACATTGCTGCTTTTCAAAAAGTGGTTTAACTAGTGTAGTAGGAGTTTGGGGAGGAGGTGATGGAAGAAAGCAGAAAGATCAATATCTCCAGATTACTAATCACAATCTTCTTATGTCCTGGAGGAAGCAGTGTCCAGATCACAATTTTGAGGGGCAGTGGGATACCTCTCTTCCTGAATTCACATCACGTGAAGCTGTGTGGTTGATGTTTCTGTCCCGGCTTTTTCAAGTGCCTTAGGTGCCAAGGGCAGGTGCTGCAGGAGCCTTGGTCTACCCTGCTTGCTGGTCAGTGCTCTGTGGCCTCCCCAGGATTTCCTTTCAGCCTCCAGGAGACTTGCATGCTACCCATGTGCTCTCATCCTTAATCCTCTTTGTAATTACCTAGTCCCTTTGTTTCATAGGAGGCCAGGATCTGCAGACCTGCTCCTGGAAGGACCCACCTTTTTTGTTTCTTAGGATTATGTGATTGTTGTAGATAGAGGAAAAGAGTTTCACTTAATTGCTGTAAATCACATCTGAGGGACATTCATCTCAAATTTCTCTGCTTGGGGCTCTCAGCACAAGAGAAGCCCTCCTCACAAATCTTGTCAGAAATCTGCAACTACAAAACACTGCAGCATCACTTCCAAAGTAGTATGTTCCTTACCTCATGGAGTAGTCATGGCTCTTCAGAGAAACAAGTTCGGGAGGATGTCAGTCTAAACAGATAATATAGATATAGATATGTAGATATAGACACAGTTACAGATACAGGTATGGATATAGATATAAATAGATATGAATATAGATGATATAGATATATAGATACAGATATGGATATATAGATAGATATAGATAATGTAGATATAGATGATATATATAGATATAGATATAAGTGGATGAGATAGATATAGAGATGCAGTTCAATGAGAGGAGAATCATTAGGGAAGTTGACTCACATGATAGTGGGGGTTGAGCAGTCCTATTACAGACTGTCTGCAAGCTGAAGACCCTGGGGTGCTGGTAGTTTGCCTCAGTCCAGGTCTGGAGGCTTCAGAACCAGGGAAGCTGATGGTGTACCTCTCTGTTTGAGAACCCAGGGAATTATCAGTGTATATCTTGGAGTCCAAGGGCTTGGCAGCCTAGGGTTCTGATGTCCAAGAGCAGGAGGTTGCCCCAGCTCTAGAAGAGAGAGAAAATCTCTCTGTTCTTTGCCCCTTTGTTCTGTTTGTGCCCTTAGCCCATTGGATGTACTTGCCCATATTGAAGGTGGATCTTCCTACTCAGTCCACTGAATCACAGGCCATTTCCTTCTGGAAACACCCTCAGATACACACTCAATCAGTCTTTTAGGAGATCTGTTCATGCCTGGATATAGGGGATCTGGTCGGGATGACCTGGCTGTCCGAAGATGACTCCTCAGACCTGATGAACAAGAGACAAATTAAAAAAAGCCTTCAGGGGCTATTCCAGTTTACAGAGGGTTTGGAGTTTCCCTTGCTTGACAGAAGCTCTGTAGGAGGCAGCTTGTTTCCTGAAATCTCACTCTCATGGGTACAAAAATGCAGATCTCTGCCTTGTAGAACTCCCTTTGTTGTTGCTGCCTGCAGTGCCACTTGATGAAATGAAACCAAAAGCTGCACCACTGCTGCTGCCCATCCTACCCCCAGCAGAATCCTCTCCTGTCCTCTACTCCTTCCCCCTTCTCCTTCCCCTTTAACCCCCCTCACACTCAGAGCGGGTCTCTCTTTCTCTCAGAATCCCCACTGTCTAACTGTCAACAGCTTTTGCAGACTCTGTTCACCTCAGCGATGTCTGTCCCCAGTCTGGACGGTCTGCCATCCTCTGACCCTGAGCATTTAAATTGCTTCTTCCAGATGTACCCACCCATCATGGGACCCTAACACTGGAGCAGGTAAGGAGGCTCTTGAATGGTATCACCAGACTCCACTAGGAGCCTTGAGTGCTGCATTGAGAAAACCAACCAATTTGTCCAAGGTGAGTGACAATAGCCAGGGCCCTGACCAGTATCCATCAGCCTTCTTAGAATGCCTTTTTGAGGCTTACAGGACTTACACCCCTATAGATCCGGAGGCACCAGAAAATAGACACGCCCTAAATTTAACATTCCTGTCTCAGTCAGCCCCAGACATTAGAAAAAAAAGTTGCGAACAGGCCAAGAGGATTTACTAAAAGACTGGCCAAACTAGGATATCAAGTCTCTGCCAGAAAGGCTCAATTGTGTTGTCCCCAAGTCATTTATTTGGGCTGCTACTCATTGACAGAAGAAAAAAGAGCCTTGTCAGAAGCTGTTCTTAAAATCCCCAGACCCAAGACTAAATGCCAGGTCCATGAATTTTTGGGCATGTTAGGCTATTGCAGCCTCTGGATACTAGGGTTTGCAGAGATAGCCCAGCCCTTGTACCCTTGCACAGGAGGAAATCCCATGAAAGGTTTGGTATGGATTGACCAAGAAAAACAGGCATTTAAAAAGCTTATGCAAGCTCTTACCTCTGCACCCAAAAATACTTGGGCCTATGGAAATGGCCTGTCACCTGTCTCTCCAAAAGACTGGACATAACAGCAGCTAGATGGCCTAATTGTTTAAGGGCTGTTGATCCTACTAAATTGACATTTGGACAAAAGTTGCAAATTATAACCCCTCATGCAGTGGAGGGTCTACTAAAGAGTCCTCCAGACAGATGGTTTTCAAATGCCAAAATGGTTCAATACCAAGTCTTGTTGCTGGACCCTTCTCATATTGAATTCCTGACCACTGAACCCTGCCACACTGCCACACTCCTTCCTGACAACAACCCCGAGCTGCCTCTACACAACTACCTGGAGATGTTAGAGTCCACCACCTGCCTGAGAAAAGACCTCACAGCTGTGCCCCTGACAGACCCTGATGCGACCCTCTTCACTGATGGAAGCAGCTACCTACGAGATGGAAACCAAGTTGCTGGGGCCGCTGTGGTCATGAAAGACCAGGTAATATGGGCACAAGCTCTGGGAAAGGGGTCCTCTGCACAATGAGCTGAATCGATAGTCCTCACCCAGGCCCTTAGATGGGGAAAGCACAAGCGAGTCAACGTCTACACTGGCAGCAGGTGTGCTTTTGCTACCCTCCGCATTCACAGGGCTATTTACCAAGAAAGGAGTCTTCTGACCACTGGGGGACATAAAATCAAAAATGCACAAGAAATGTTAGATCTCCTTGTGGCAATGTGGCTGCCATTAGAGATAGCAGTAGTTCACTGCAAGGGACATTAAACAGCTGATACGCCAGTTGCCAGAGGAAACCAATTTGCTGGTAAAACCGCAAGAGAGGTGGCATTAAAACCAGTGGGGCCACTACAGATTTTGCCCATGTTACCCCCCAGGGTCTTAGAAAGACCCATATAGACCAAATCCAATTTGGTCATGGCAAAACAACTAAAAACATCCTTAACTCCTGGGGGGTGGCACCAACTGCCTGACTCAAGGATTCTGCTCCCTGAAGCCCTTGGATGGGAACTGATTATGCTTACCCACCAAGGTACCCACTTGGGGGGAACTAAACTGACTGAGTTGCTCCACAAGTCATACTTTATTTCAAACCTCAAAGGAAATTAGCAAAAGATGTCTCCAATGTGCTCAAGTAAGAGCCTCCACTGAAAGTCACCACTGTCTCCAGGTAACTGCCCCAGGAGAACATTGGGAAATAGACTTCACTGACATGGGCTGTGAAAAAGGGGAATGCAAATACCTTCTAGTTCTAGCGGACACCTTCACTGAATGGCCAGAAGCTTTTCCAACTAAGGCCAAATCTGCTACTGTAGTGACAAAAAAGCTCCTCTCAGAGATAGTGCCCTGATTTGGCTTGCCCTTAACTCTGGGGTCTGACAATGGCCTGGATTTTATAAGCCAGATAACCCAAAAACTAGTATTAGCCTTAAATGTTAGAGACTCCATTGTGCCTACTGGCCTCAAAGTTCAGGACAGGTAGAGAGAATGAATAGAACCTTAAAAGAGACCATTATTAAACTCAAATTAGAGACTGGTGAAAACTGGGTTAGCCTCCTCCCCTTCGCTCTCCTAAGGGCCAGATGTACTCCCTGTGTTAAAGGAATAACTCCTTGTGAGGTCGTGTACAGCTGTCCTCCACTACTCCAAAAACTTGGGGAGGAACTTTAGCATCCTTTTCTAACACAAAACTTCTCAAGTCCTTACAAGCACTCCAGTCCTCTCTCCAGACTGCCCACTGCATCTTTAAAAATTATCAGTCTACCCCAGAGGACTGTGACAGGCCTCCAGCAGTACCTCCTGGCTCCTCAGTGTAAATCAAGAAAAAGGACCCTAACAACCTAAAAGCATGGTGGACCAGGCCCTTCACTGTGATCCTGAGTCTCACAGCAAGCCCATGGCAACCAACAAGGAAACTTCAGAAGGACTCAAGACCTCCTAAAAGTCAAAATTGTGCGCCGATCCTAAAACTGTTTCTTGTTCGGTTCTGTTTCACAGGTTTTGGTTGCACAATCCCAGCATGCCATTCCCTTTTGCCCCAAACTTGGTGGGTATCATGCTCTTATGATGAAAAAGGTTGGCCATAAATCAGACCACTGGGATGCCCACCCTCACTTTCAATTGTTGTTCTCTATTTGGGGACACTTACTGGAAATAAAAAAAGACTGGCCATGCCTCCTATAGATGCAGTACTCAGTATCTTGAACTAGGGCTAAGAAACACCCAGTTTTATGTCTGCTCTTCCAGTAATGACCTGGGGACATGTGAAAATCATCATGTCTATTACTGCTATACACGGGGTTGTGAAAAGATTGCTCCTTGGGTAGACTCAGATCCATTCTTAAAAATATCTCGGGAATGAACTAAATGTGAGATCAACAGATGCAATAAGATAGTTTTAAGACCTCAGAGACCTACAGATAGATCTTGGTTGGGAGGAAAAACTGGGGACTCAGACTTTACATTTCAGGAATTGACCCAGGTGGGCTCTTTACGGTCCAGAGCAGGCTGGGAGGCCCTGATCCAACTACCACCTTCA
>RJWT010003938.1:23655-34972 GCA_004365215.1 Cuniculus paca
GCCCTGGGCCATCTGTCCCTGCTGTATTAATTGCCTGACTAGGTATATACAAAAGAGAATTCAGACTGTCAAAATCATGGTGCTTAGGACCCATTATCAGTCCCTTAGGGAAAACTGAGGACCCTGAGGAAACAATGATTTGATTCCCCCATAAAACCAGTGGGGAATGTTGTAGGCTGACATGATAGAAAAACTACTGAACCCTGTCTGTACCTCCCCACTCCCTTGCTTGTGAGGCTACTCCCCCCCTCCTTGAGAATGTAACTTAGTTCTATATTCTCAGGCCTGTTCGGTGCACTGTGCCCCAGCAGGTATGCCAACCAGGATGTTATATGTGTAATTACAACCATTGTCAATGGGGATGGCAACCAGGACATCATAGATGCATGTTTAATTGTAACCATTGTCATCGGGGATATGGTTATAGTTCGTAAATACCTAGCTTTCCCTTCACTGGGCACTGCACAGTGGTTTCCTGCATGGGTCCTGCTGTCTAGTCACCAGCTGGCTAATAAAGGCTTTTAAATTCTAATTGGCACCATCTTGACTCCTTGGTTTGATCATGCACCCGGTTCAAAGTCCACTCTTTGTCAACTAGGCACAAATGTGCTTTTACTGATCTTACTTAATTTCCAATTAATGTGAATAAACAGTTAGTAGTTCCATTGTATTAAAAAAAAAGCCACATCTTCCATACCATTCATTAGTTGATGGGCATTTGGGCTGTTTCCAAGAGGTAGCCATCATAAACTGTCACTATAAACGTGGTTGTGCACTTATCACTGTGGTATGACATTTTTAATTTTTTCAGGAAAATACCAGGAAGAGGAATAACTGGGTTGAATGGAACCTCTAGTTCTAGTTTTCTTAGGAATCTCCACACTGATTTCCATGGTGTTTGTGTCACTCTATGCTCCTACCAACAGTGAAGTATACCTAAATCATATCAATAAACAAATTAATTTTTATTTTATTTTTTAAAATTTTTATAGTTTTTTACTTAATTTAAAAAAGAAAGAAAAAACAGTTAATAGTTTCACATAATGTGAACCACTGCCCTGCATACAAATTAAAGAGCCCTAATCCCCACCTAAAAGAGTTAAAATTCTGTGTGATCATTATGCTTTTTCTGATGTCCATGACTTAAATACTATGATGTACAATTAACAATGCCCTATACTGATATAAAATCATGAAATTTTATGTTATGTAATAAAGTAATAAGAATAAAAAATAATTTACATGTATAAACACACAAATACAAAAATGTATTTTAACAATAAAGAGGAAATATACATTACTATTACACTATTACTTTTGTAACTAGTCTCATGATCATAGAAGTTATTTATTACTGCCTTATTCTACTACCATTTTTTCCCAGAAGGAAAAATTTTCTAAGTATTTAAGTGAAATAAATCAGATACAGAAACTTAAATGTTGTATGATTTCTCTTATATGAGAAATTGAAATATAAATAAAGAGAAAAATAAAAGATAGTTAAGAGGAAATAGGGAGATAGATATTTGGCAAAAGGAAAGGAGACCAAGAAACAGAGGGAGGTTCGAAGAAGAGAGAGGAAGGCAGAAGGAAGGGGAGGGAGCTGAAAACAGAATTGAGTAATGCTATGTACTTGTACCAACTCCCCACAAGGAATATAATCATAATGTATTGCAAATATGTACTAATAAAAATAAAAATTAATAGAACAATGAAAGTCTCACTGAGTTCCAATCCCCTGAGCTAACAGCAAGTTGGAGAGGATCTAATTGTAGAAGCTCTCCTTCTACGCCAATATTTTCTTTGCCTGGGGGTTTCCAAAGACAGAAGGAAGAGGCTTTGAAGCTGGGTGTGTCCATTTCCATGGGACAGTGGCCAGGAAATGAGGTGTCCTCTGAGGCCCCCAGGGTGGGGCCATGGTGACTGTAAACATGACCCAGGTTGAAAGCTGGTGGAACTGCAACCTTCTGAGATTCCCCCTGGGTAGAGAATGGGGTCTTTGGTCAGGGGAAGAAAAGTGACCCGACAGTCAGCTGTAAGACATTGCTAGACTTGCTGTCCTTGGAGAAATATTGGGGTTTGAAGGGCTGAGTTCAGAGAGGGTCTGTTTCAGAGGGGACAGTTTGTGGTTGGGGCAGAGAGGAGGCTGTGGGAGCTGAACCTGGCTTGCAGCTGTCTTTTCCTCATACTGGATCAGCTCCTGGGCCCTTACTGGGCAATGAGTGAGGTCATGGCCTCCCTTCCTGGAAGAAGCTTCTAGACATCATTCAGGCCATGGCTGCCCAGCCCCCAACAAGAGGTCGGGGCAGGAGAGCTGACTTAGAGGGAAGCTGACTGATGAGTGCAGTCAAGAAGTATCAGGAGGGTTTGTGTGAAGGTCTAAACCCAGAGGACCACTGTGGAGCCAGGAGCACTCCTCATGGCCTGTCAGTGTTGTGATCAGTGTTCTGCCTCAGTGCACTCCACAGGGACCTGGCGGCCAAGCACGGCAGGTTTAGTGTGTGTGAACTAACGTGCTGCCCCATTCACTGATTTCTGACTGCCTTCTTGACCTGCTGCTCACTTAGTGGTAGCGAACAGCAACACATCACAAGCTGCTTCTTCTCTGACATGGCCCTCTGCCATGTCACCCTGCCTTGGAACCAGCTGACTGTGTACTGAAATTCCTATAGACAGGAAACCAAAGCACAATAAGTGTTTCTTGCTTTAACTTGTGGGTTCTGGATATTTTAGCCCAGCAGCAAGAGAAGTAACAAAGACATGGTTTAATCATTTCCCCCCATCATTCCTGTGTCTCATCCCTTTCTTTAGTTTCATATTAGGGTAAGGATCAATGTGTATAATGTATTTTGATCATGTTTATGCCCCCTATGATCTGCCCTTATATACCCCTTTCCCTCTCTCTTCTTCCCTTTATCTTATCTAATAATAATCTTCCTTCTACTTTTTTGTCAGTTTTTTAGGTAACACGTATTAGGGAGAACACATGATTTTAGTTTTTCAGACTCTGGCTTATTTTGCTGGAATGGCAATTTCCGTATTCATTCATTTTTATGCAAATGACAAATATTCAATCTTTATATGGCTGAATAGCACTCCAATGTGCATGTACACACCTCATTTTTTATCGACTCATTTATTGATGGGAACCTGGAATAGTTTCATAACTTGGCTCTTGAATATTGTACCCCAATACAAGTGGGCATGCAGGTATCCATATGGTATGCCAACTTTAATTCCTGGAGGTATATACCAAGGAGTGGTACAGCTATATCCAATAGCAGTTCAATCTCAGTTTTTGGAGGAACCTCTGTACTGATTTCCATAGTGACTGTAATAATGTACATTCCTACCAATAATCTAGAAGGGTTTCTTTTACTCTACATCTTTGCCTTCATTTCTGACTTTTTGCATTCTTGACAATAGCCATTCTGACTAGGGTAAGATGGAGTCTCAGTGTAGTTTCAATTTGCATTACCCTGAGGCCTGCAGACATTGAACAATTTTTCATACACTTATTTCATGTACTTCTTTTCAGAAATGTTTGCTTGATTCTTTTGCCAATTTATTGATTGCAGTATTTGATTTTTTTTTTTTTGGTGTTAAGTTTTTGAGTGCTTTATATACTTTAGCCATTAGTCTTCTGTCAGAAAAGTAGCTGCCAAAGATTTTTTTTTTCCTTTTGGTCTCTTTATTATGATGATTTCCCTTTTCCTTACCTTTGTGTAGTCCCATTTGTTGATTCTTGCCATTATTTCCTGTGGTAGTATTTGGTCAGGCCTATGGTTTCAGTTATTTCCCATATGATTCATTGCAACCCCCATAAAAATACCAATGACATTCTTTGAAGAGCTAGGGAAAAAATGTTTTTTTAATTCACATGGAAACACAAAAGACCCAAGATAGCCACAGCAATCCTTACCAAAAAGAGCAAGGCTGGAGGCATCACAATACCCAATTTCAAATTGTACAACAGAGACCATGTGGGGCCCAGGAAGAGAAAGAAAAGTCAGATAGTGACTCCTGAGAATAGGCCATGCTGGGACTGGGAGAAGCCAATCAGCAAACCAACTAGCAGCCTTTCTGGTAAGCCACACAAACCATGCAGGACCCAGGAAGAGAAAGGTCAGCATCTCCTGTGAGCCTACCAGCATGCAGGCTGAAAATCACCAAACCCTCTCACCCTGTAAGCCACCAGCTGGTTTGGAGGTCAACCTGAGATGATAGCAAGCGAGGTACAAAAAGCAATTGAAGGATTGTATTGTTAGGTTGAATTTACAGGCATGGGGCTGACAGTCTGACCATGTATAGGGAGGACAACAGTATGCAATACAGCAAATATGGGGGATTTTTTCTGTCTTGTTTTTGAAGTCTAATAATGTTCTTACTGTTTTGTTTTATTCTTATTAAATTTTTTTTGCTTTACTCAATATTCTGTTTTGATTGGTTTTATTCTGTTTTGTTTTGCTCTGATTTTGCTATATCTGATGGAATGGACAACTACTGTGAAGATAACAAGATATACTATATTACATTGTTGTTTTCCTATTACCCTGCTTTGATGTTCTGCACTGATTTTACTGCTGTGCTTTGATTGGATTTATTCTGTTTTGTTTTGTTGGTCTTTACAATCTTAAAAATTAAAAAAAAAACAAAATAGGAAAACAAAACACATATATTGTCAGTATAATTGAAACTTGTGTATGGAACATACTGTTATTATGTGTGAAGATTGTCTTAGGTGTGATAATTGAAGCAAAGATTATTTCTGTAAAAAGAAAACAAATTGTACAACAGAGCCATGGGAACAAAAACAACACAATATTGGCAGGAAATATGTGCAAAGACCAAGTGTCCTTTGGTGAGAAATGCATGATGATCTTTGTGAGAGTTGTGGTTCTGGCAGTCTTTTGTGATTGTTACTCTCAGACTTGGGAACCCTGCAGCCCAATTGGCATCATTGATTTCATTTTGATTTTGACAATATGCATATCTTATTAGTTTCCTGTTGCTTATGTAACAAATTATTACAAATTTAGTGACTTACACAATGTCAATTTGTTATCTTGTAGTCCCGGAGGTCAGATGTCTTCCAGAGTTTAAATCAAAGTATCAGTAAAGCAGCGTGGTGTCTTTCTTTTTGGAACATCTGAGGATGAAATTCATCTCTTGCTTTGCCAGTTTCTGAGCTTTTCTACTTGGCTTGACTTGGTTCTCTCCTTGAAAGCCAGCAATGGTGGCCCTCAACCTCTGCTTCATAACTTCTCCTCTGACTCTCCCGCCATCATCTTTCCCTACACAGGCCTTTGGGATTGCATGTGGCCCAGTGGAGTAACCCGGGAAATCACCTCATCTCAAGGTTCTTATCTTAATCACATCTGCTAAGTTCCTTTTCTCCATGGGAAGCAGCACATTTTCAGGATCTGGGGATTAGTTCCTTGTATACTGATCATAACTCTGTGACCTGGGACAACAATGGTGCTGTCATTTTGAGAAAGTCATGTAGGTCCTATGAGGTAGAGCCCTCTCCATGCTGCCACATCTTCAAGTCTAAGCTTCCAGAATATCTTCAAGAGACTTTAGCAAATATTTAAATTTATTTATTGATGCTTTTAGGATGTTTCACTGATGTTTCTGCTTACTGGCATAGCTGGACAGGCTGCTGAATGCAAGTCCTTCCCCCTACTAGATTTTCACACTGTCTCTCCATGGTGATTTGAATTTTAACAATGCAGCACAAAAAAAAACTCATTAACAAAATAGCAGAATTTGAGTTTCAGAGGATTTTCCATGGTCAGTTGGGAAGAAAGGCATTTGGGGGAGAGAAGCCTCCTTCTAGTTCCCAAATCACACCCATGGAAACGTCACCTATACCAAGAGCAAGAGGGTAGTTCTGGTGGCCAGCAAGCCAGCATGTAGCTGTGATTGTTACTTATTATAGCCTTAGACTTCATATACCATAGTGATTATTTCTAAATTTGAAAGTTTAGAGTAACTCATGGAAAGCACAGCACTTTATTCTTTGCATCTTCGAACCAACAGTTTAAGAATAATTTAGAAGAAATTTATCTTTCTTCAAATAAATTGAAATATAACATATTTTACCTTGTGTCTCTTAGCTTTTACATCATAAACTGAAACTCTCATGCATGGATGAGAATTTCATAGAACCACTTCAAAGGAAGAAAAGAAGATGTAAAATATAGTCACTGCAAAGTAAAATTTTATTTAGAAATTCTTCTAAGGATAATCTTGCTTTGTGTGAACCAAAATGGGCACACCTTATGTGGCAAAAATATTCTTATGTCTTACACAAGGGGTCTTCTTAATCATAAACTTTAATTTGAATTCACAAAGTTGAATTATACAAAACTTGATGCACACCCATGTTTAAAGAAATATATCTACTAGTAACATACCTGTAAGCATTTTATACAGTGATTATAATTGTGCTAAATAATATTGACATATATTGCTGAGTAAATGATAGCCTTGTAAAAATTTAGGATGAGTTGAAATACAGACTTTTGGCCACTCTCAGTGTGCACTTATTCCTTTCCCTTTCCCATGACGAATATATCTAAAGTATGCCAAGCCAGCAGCCAGAAATGCCAGGGCAAATGGTGTCATCTTCATCCAAGAAATCCATGCAGACAAACGACTACCCTCACTTGTAACACGAGTCTTCAGGGGCTTGAGGATCCTCTCTCTCTGAGTCAAGATGGCTCTCCTGGCTCCATCCCATTTCCCTGGCCCCTGCAGGCGGTACTGATATGGGGTGCAGGGGCCAAAGAAAACCTCAATGGCCAGTTTTGGATCTGAGAGAAAGAGAAAGAGCAAGTTGGGCTTCGCTCCCACCAGGGTGGCGATCTCATCCATGTACTCAATGTGATCCACTTGAATTGTGTGGCGGGTGGTCTTCACATACCTGAAACACAAAAGAGAAGATGGAAAACTCACAGCAGAGGAGGGAAGACAAAGATTTATATCATCCCCGAGCTAGAAGAAAGTTAATTACTATTGGCTTTAGAGTTGAAGAAACTGAGAACTAAGAAGGTATATTGGCAAATCCAATACCGCTCAGAGTGGTCAACACCAATGTCAGTACAGATACAGAAGCAAATTTCCATGCTTACAGTCCCTTCGTGTCAGATTGTACTGGGTGACTGAGCTGCAACTCAGAGTTCACAGTGATCCCTACTCTGCCAGATGTTCCTTTTTCACAAGGAAGTAGTGTTCCTTTTTATAAGGAAGGATCCCTACTCTGTCTGATGTTCTTTTTTTACAAGGAAGGATTTACGAGAAAGTTAAATACTTCCCTCATGTGTTGTGTAGATAGGACAGAAAATTTAACCTTTAGACTTCCTACATGTTTAAAATCAACCAAGGGATGGAATATCATGGCTAAATTGGCCCCAGGAACATGGTGGCTGCAGTGAGGTAAGGGTGTGGGCAACATGGCCCCCTTGACAAAGCAAAGTGACTGTGTAGTCCTGCTGGGATGGCAGCTACTGAGTAGCTCTCTCTTGCTCCAGATGCTTCACCCATGATCATGCAGAACGTGTTTCATATGCAGTAACTGCATGACCCAAGTGTCCCATTCATAACACAGATATTGTGGAAATGATCTTCATTATGATAGTTTTGCTTTCAGCATTTAGAAATAAGTCGTTTTGAGGAACCAATACTATTTTCCAATTTCCACGAATGCATTTTATGGGATGGCCGCAGCCCTGTGGCACTGGCTATACAACATGAGGAAAAGGCAATGTGTATTTTTGCAAATGTACACCATGTCCTCTTGGAAATGTACAGGAACAGGCACCACTGTTGTAAGAACTGAGCATTTGTCCCGTGTGGTGCAAACACAGAGTTTGAAGCCCTCATGTCTGAAAAACAGAAGGCTGTTTTCAAATGCTGTTACACAAGAAGAAACAACAGTGCCATCTTTGTCCAGTATATTGCTCTCCATCGACCTTGTGCACAATCAGGTTAAAAATGCTCAGCTGTGTGCCTGTCACAGTAAGCACAAAATGAAGTTTTAATGAATGAATTAGAAACATATATGTTTTTCTTTCATATACTGAAAAGTATTTGAATGCTTTTTCAAGCTATGATTTTCCAGTGGTTGCAAAGTTGATTATAAAGTGTGCCATTGTGTTCTTCACAGCTGTAATCTGCTCAGACTTAGAAGAGAAAACCCAGAGGGCATCAGGATAATTTCGTGGAACCACAAGGGTACCTTCTGATAAAAGGAGGAAATAAATTTTATTGTTTTATATGAACACATGCAGATTACAGTCTAGAATCCTGAAATAGTATGGCAAGGAAATTTAATAAGCTACTCAATGAATTTATTTTCTATGTATATTCCTCTACTCTTGAGTCTGCAAAGTGGCCTAGTCATGTGTGTTCCCTTGTTTCAGTCAGTTTTTGTGACATAACCAAAGAAATGCCTTATTTGCAAGGCACGTCCCTTTATAGCTTTTGTTTCCCTAATTTGTTGTCTCATAGATGAGAATAAGATACATATTTTTCAAGGCAACAAGACCGGAGAAGGAGAAATTTCACACAATGTATAAAATAAATGTCCTGGCAAAGAGTCTAGGAACTCACAGAAAGATGTCAGAGGGAACCTAGTTGGTCTCTTGGAGAAGTTGAACCTGAAGCCCATCTCAGCCAGAGCCCCATCTTTGGCAAAGATTCCTGTACCCTACTCAAAATAGACTAAGGATTGAGCAACCCAGTCTCTCTGTATTATAAGTGTGCATAGACTTAGGCCTTGAGAACATCAGTAAGGAAAATGATATGATAAAATCAGAGGCTATTCCCACATGTGGAGAATCACATAGGCTTTCTAGATTCAGGTAAAATTCTAGAAGAAATATGACTGAGATAGAGGTAGATGACATAGTTTCAGATTTAATAAGAGGCAAAAAGAATAAGTACATGGCTATTTGCTGGAGAACTGAGTTAGGAGAATAAAATTCACACTTGTTTTGTGCTATATTACAAAACAGTGCAGGAAATGGAAAATATATGATTAAATGAGATGAAGTTTGAATTTGGAATCCCAGATTAGAAATGCTATGATCTTTCCCCCATGAAGGTCCTCAACCTAGCTGTTACTAAGTCCTTGTGTACCGTTTTTCCAAAACCCCTTTCCTCTGGTTGATGTCGGCCATCATGTTCTTCATTGAAGGTAATGTGCTCAGACCTAGAAGAGAAAATTCAGAGTATGACAGAATTCCTTGGAGAAGAGGGGGCATATTTTGATAGAAGGAAGAAACAAGTGTAATGAAAACAAAGACCAACTGTTGGTGAACTGTTTGGCCTTTTTGCAGATTGGCTCCACACACCCTTGAATACTTGCACAGCCCAGCGAGACTGGAGCTCTGCAATGGGCAGGACGATACCCAGAGGCTGGATGAGCCCAATGACAGCTAGTGTTGGCTTCTCCAAGGTGGGAGGGAACATCAGCTTGTACAGGGACACTTCATTGTTAGTGACTTCAATCAGACCATCAAGGAAAGGGAATGAAAAGCTGTATCCTGTAGCAAAGATGACAGCATCGATATTCTCTTCTACAGTGCCATCATCAAAAATAGCATCTGTTTCCGTGAACTCCTTCACATTGGGTTTCACTTGGACTTTTCCAGAAATGATGTGGTTTGGTAGGTCATCACTGACAGTTGGATGCTGACTCAGAAGTCTGTATATAAAAGACAAAAGTTCTAAGCAAGCAAATATACAAAAAGAAAACCACACATAGGAGAAGCCAGGAATTTTCCTTTCCCTGTAAATCTGTGTTGACCCCAGTATCTGCCTCTGATAGCAGGCAGTACTTGGTGACCTGACTCTTCAGTGCCTTCACTCAGTTTCACATTCTTTCTAGTCTCATAGTTTATCCTGGAAAACATGTGTATGTCTTGCATCCTGTCCCACCCGTTTATTTGCTTTATTATTAAAGTGTTTACATTCCTTAGAATTGAGAAAAATGATGTAATACCGTGACTCCAGGTTGGAAACAAGCCTCCTCTCCATCTCACTTTCTATCTAGTCTTCATTTGTAGTCAAATGAAGTGAAATGAAGTCAAAAGTCAATCTCCAAGTTAAAACTAGAAAAATTTTGTAACAGAATTAGGCATAAAGCTACCCCACACAAGAACCCACTCGACTATTTGTTAAATGGCTAAATTGTTGCCTTATGTAATTCTACATCAGGCATTGAATCCATATTCCAGATATTAAGAATGTGAAAGGGGGAAGGTGAAGATACAAGTTTGTAGTGTGACCCTTCTTCCAAGTCATTGATTGTTTGCACTTTTTTTGTGTCTTTTTTAAAAATTATTTTCTACTCTGACCTTTACGAATTCCTTCTTTAAATTGGGTATGGGTTGGACTTACTGTTGTTTTTCTAGAACCTTAAGGTGCATTATTACATTATTTATTTGAGCTTACTCTATTCTTCTAATGTGAGCTTACTCTGTTCTTCTAATGTAAGTTTATCTTCACAGCAATGAACTTCCCTCTTAAGATTGCTTTTGTTGTGTCTCATAGGTTCTGGTATGTTGTGCTGACATTATCAGTTGATTCTAGGACATGTTTAATCTCTTCCCTGATTTCTTCTGTGACCCACTGAGTGTTCTTGAGTGTGTTAGTTAATGTGATACAGCACAACTCAAAGATTAGTATCTAAATTATATAAAGAACCCCCCCAAAATAGAGTCCTCTAAAAAATACCCAATCAAAAATGGGCAACTGAAATGAGTAGATACTTCATAGAGGAAGTACAAATGCCTAATAAATACATGAAAAAATATTCAACACCTCTAGCCATTAGAGAAATGAAAATTAAAGCAGTTTAACTCACTCCAGATAGAATGGTCAACATCAAAAATCAAATAATAACAAATACTGGTGAGGTTGAGGGGAAAAGAATCCTATTTACATTGTTGATGGGAGTGTAAGCTGGTATAAACACTATGGAAATCAATATGATGATTCCTTGAAAATCATAACATACAAATTCCATTTGACCCAGGTATTTACCTTCTAGGTATCATCCCAAAGGAGTTAAAAACATCATATTACAGTGATACATACATACCTATGTTTATGGCAGCACAATTCTTAATACTAAATCTTGGAATTGGGTTATGCATTCATGAACAGATGAAAGGATAAAGAAAATGTGGTATTTATATACATAGAGTGCTACTCTGCTATAAAGAATGATATATTTGCATTGATTGTAGGAAAATAGATGCACTTTGAGACCATAATGTTAAGTGAAATAAATCAAACACATAAGCTT
>RJWT010003939.1:0-34858 GCA_004365215.1 Cuniculus paca
ATTCACCTCTGATTTACACTGTGGGAATTTTAAGTAGGATGTTTCTAATGGAGAAAAAATGTGTTTGGAGTATTCCTTTGCCTATTCTGGACCTACAGAACTTCAGTTGACAATCCTTAGGTGGAGCTGCAAACTTGCTGTTATGATCTGTGTCTAGATGTCTCCCCCAAAGCCCCATGCAGTCATAGGTGGGGCTTTCATAGAGGTGGCTGGATCTAGAGCGTGTGACCCTGGGATTAAGGATGGGTGATTACTAAATTTATCCACTGATTGGTTTGGTACTGCCCTAATCCTAGTACCCTAAGTAGAGTATAAAAGCAGGCAGAAAAGGCTGTTAGGATCTCTTGCTTGCTTTGCTACCTTCTGCCCACAATGAACTGTTTCTCCTCTGGGATGCCCCTCTGCATGTACCAACCTGCCTTGTATCCAGCCAACTAAAGATTGAAACCTCTACAAACTGTAAAACAAATAAACCTTTCCTCCCTTAACTTTGAGTGTCGGGTATTTTGTCTCAGCAACAAGAAAAGTAACTAAGACACTTACCTTTGTTGTTTATCATCAGAAAGTTGTGGGGAATTGGCTGGGGAGTGGTGGTTAAAAGCAGATCTTTTGTTCCAATCTCAAAGGGGAAGTAAAAATCAATCAATGATTTAATACTGCTTGCACCATCTAGTATCTACCAAAAGTATTAATTTTGATAGCAGTGTCAGCCTGGAGATATAGAACAGCATGATTATGGATGACAATTCCAATTTAATGAGAACATTCTTCAGGCCGATATGTTTGAGTTTGATTCCCTCTTGGAAGATGTAGACAATGGCGGGTAACTATATGATGTTTAATTCTGGTGTGCAGTATTACTGTCACACAACTGGTGCTAAATTGATCTTAGTTATCTTCCTGGGCCTGCAAGAAGAAAAGTGCACCATTATTAAAATTAATCTATCCTCACAGGTATAGCACCAGCGGCAAAGGTCCATAGAGCAAGGTAGCTCTCCATGGCACCAGAACAGCAGTTTAGCTGCTCTTCCACTTAGGCTGACTGACCACATGGCTCTGTGGTGAGGAGGCAGAGGATAAGGCAGGATCTCTGAATCCTATAGGCTGATGTGAGGGCGGATTCCGAAGTGAGGAAGATTAACACAGCAGTCTGTTATGTTTTTTACATGTGACTTGAAAAATCAATATGAGGTCTTCCTCATACCCCATTTATATACAGACCTTTCTTTCTTTCAGATTCTTTAAATCTCTTACTTGGCCTATTTCTCATACACTGAGAAGCTTCTGTTCAATATGAGGGTGAAAGTGTTTCTCTTTGTTTCAACACTGTGACTATAAATCGCTCTGCAGTTTTGATCCATAGAAACTAGGTTGTATTCCTGGCTCCTCCAAGCAAGTCATTTATTCTCTTGGGACCTTTGTAATACATCTAAAGGGATAAGGAATTTAGAATAGGTGAATTTTTGATTAATATTTTCAAGATGGCAGCCATGCATTAACTCAAATATCAGACCTTTCTGAGCAGAAAAGCCGTAGTAAACCGTGTGTGTCGCACATAAGGGTTGCATGCTGAGCTTGATCTCCTCCATGCCTTGTCCAGTACCAAATTTCTCTGATATTACAGCCTTTCCTTTCATCTCTACATGCACAACCATTGTGCAAAAATCAAGTATCAAAATAAAAACAAGTAAAAACTAAAAACTGGAGTTGCATTTTTTGGCCCGAAATCCATCTAGCTTTTATTTTTCATGTCCCTGTGACCATAAGTTGTATCGCAGCCCTTCCTGACTTCCTTTTATTCTCCAAGATGGATTTTCTTCTTTCCTGCCTAAAACATCCAAATGACCTTTGCTTTGAGCTTTTTCTAAATTGCCATATGTTAGATAATTGTGCCCAAAGGAGTTACTTTCAGAGTGGCCTAAACACAAAAGAAAAACACACAGCCAATTTTTTTCTAGAGTAGTGCAAACATTTCCTTAAACCTAAGTGTCTCAAGAGGAAAACTGACAGAATAAACCTTTCACCCAGCAAGTCCATTCCTTGTAGTGCTTGTACTGAATGAATCCTGCTTGCATTTTTACATCCCTAATTTATCTACTGTTTTGCCAATAAAAGCAGTCATGTTCTTTGATTTAAGTTTTTTTTACAATGGAGAAGTGGCCAGAAAAAATGACTCAGTTGAGTGTTTTATTAACGGAAAGAACTGATACACCAGCAACAATCCAAGTGCTTTGTCCCTTCTCTATCATGTTACACCTAATGTAGCACCACTTGAGAAGAACAAGATTGCAGTTAAATGCCAGCAAATCAATGGTTTTTCAGATGTTATGCTTACTAAAAAGTAGACAACCAAAAAAGAAATGCATTAGTATAATTTAACAACTACAAAGCAACTACCAAAAAGGGGAGGATTCTCTTAACTTGTCTTACAGGACAGTAAATTTGTTACATGAGTTTCTCTTCAAGCACCAAGTTACTGAAGTCTCATTGAAGAAGATAAACTTCCTGTAGAAAATGTCACCATAATCTCAAATTGATAGATAAATCATTCATTGTTGGAATTAAGTACTAGAATTTAAAGAAAAGAAAATTATTTCAACTCTAACTATAATTGACAACCCAAGCACAAAATAAATTTATTTTCAGTTTTGACACTGTGGAGTGTTCTGTTTATTATCAAAAACAAATGCATGGAGTGGGGGTGTAGTGCAGTGGTAGAGCGCTTGTCTCATATGTGTGAGGCCTTAGGTTCAATCCCTACTAACAGAAAAAAGTGCATTTACTCCCATAATCTTATAAAAACAAAGCCCTTCTGTCTCAATATTCCAGATTATAAATGCTCAGAGCTTTTGTTTTTGTACTAGGACTAAACACAGGACTTTACACTTGCTTAGCTCTACCACTGAGCTACATCCCCAGTTCATATATGTTCTGTTTTTAAGGGGCAGTTTTGGAAAAGAATGTTGTATGTGCTAATGAATCACTATCCTGTTATGACTATTTTAAACACTCGAATACCTACACCCTTTAAAATACGAGCAAACAACAAATGTCTACATTGAGAACTTATCCACTTCACTTCCTAGTGGCAGGGTTATATCAAAAGCCCCTGTGCTGGCTTCCTAGGGCTGCCACAACAAAGTACCACAAACCGAGTGGAGACAAGTGATGGAAATGAATTCTTGCAAAGTTCTAGGGCTACAACTCTGAAGTCAAGTTGTCAATGGGGCTATGCTCTCTCCCACCTTGGATTTCCCTAGCTTTTTTGATGGTTGCCACCCATTCCCCATCTCTGCCTGCCTTGTCATGCGGCCTTTGCCCTGTCACTTCTCTTCTTAGAAGGACACTAGTCATCTTGGAGGAAGGACCCATTCTATACCAGTATGACTTCATTTTAGCGAAGTACATCTGCCATAGACCTGTTTCTTAATAAGTTCACATGGTGAGGGATTGAGAAGGACAGGATTTGAGGGAGTATGATTCAACCTAGGACATTCCCCTAAATGCATGGTAAGCTATCCTCTATTGAAATGAAATAAAACAATCTTAGGAAGTATTCCAGAGGACTACTCAATGTATTCCCTATGAATCTGGACTCTTCAGCAATCCATCTCAGTGGTTCTCAAAATATAACCCAAGGAGCACCCACATCAATTCCACTTGGAGAGTAAGGGCTTTATTAAAAATGTAGATTCTTAGACTCTGCCCAGATTTGCCGAGTCAGAACAGCTAAGTGTTGAGCCAGGAACCTGCATTTTAAACAAGCTCCTGGTGGTTCTATGCACATTAAAATTTGAGAACTACTGATCTATAGTGTCTGAAAAATCTGCCTTACCTGACCTATACCTAGAACTACTCCTGAAGAGTTTACAAGAACTGATTTTATTAAAGGTGATAGTATGAACAGCTACTGTAAAGAAAATGAGACATTATGGTAGCCATTGCTGATTTATTATCATCATGTTCTGAAATACAATAATGCTTCTGTTCTTTGATTTGATTGGTTTTAGTCAGTTCTCTATTATTTGATTGCAATATATGGGAAGGTGTGGAAAGCTGTCTTGAAGAAAACGGGAGATATTATAATAGCCATTCGTAGTTCCTTACTGTCTGGTTTGAAAGCCTGTAATGCTTTTATTCTTTTGTTTTGATTGGCATTATACTACTCAGTTTTGTTTGAATTTATTGTGTGTGAAGGTATAAACAACTATTTTGAAGAAAACAAGAGACACGATGATAGCCATTGATTTCCTGGTGTCTTGTTTTGAAGTCCTATATTGCTTGCATTGTTCTGTTCTGATCTGCTTTGTTTTGTTCTACTCTGTTTTGTTTTATTCTCTTTAAAATAAAAAAGAAAAGAAAAGAAAAATCTGTCTTACATTCCCCATGGTGCTTCTTAAATTTATTCCTTATTTCCCCTCCTTGCAGGTGAAATTGAGAACAGGTGGTCAACAAATTTTCTCATATTTGACCACCACTGTAAAGATATTCCTCATTCCTTTTTTCCCTCTAGACAAAATCATATAAATTTAAGTAATACTAATTCCTTAGTTTTGATGGTATGTATTGCTTAGTCATTAAATCATTTACAAACTCTAGTCAAATTCTATTTATCTCCAGAATCATAGACAATATCTTTGGGTCATGGAGTGAAATACTATCATTTTGTACTTCAGTTTAGAAAAATCTAAAGACTAGAAAAGTCACACTAAAGTCATCTGTATTAGTCAAGAGATGGAGACAGAAATCTCACCATTTGCAGATGGAGCCCCAGGAAAGCTAGTGGTATAAATTTTGGTCCCAGTCTAAGAATCAGGGGTGTTGGTGGTATAATGCCCAGGCCAAGAGCAGGACAAGACCCATGTCCCAGCTCAAACAGGCAAGAACCAAAAGGAGCAAATTCCTCCTTCTTCCACTTTCTGTTCTAGGTGGACCATGGTGGACTGGAAGATGCCTCCCCACACTGCAGATGGGATCTACTTTACTGAAATCACCAATTCAAATAGTAATTTTACCTGGAAACATTTTCACAGACACATTCATATATGATCTCTAATCTGGGACCCCTTGGCACAATCCAGATGACACAGAGAATCAAGCACACTACCATAATCAGGGTTTATTTCCACCTGTGACAAATACATTCACACTTAAGTACTGCTAACCTATTAGAAAGTGTTTGCCTCTATTTCTTCCTTCCTTCCTGTTGGTCCTGTGAGAAAAATGTTATCAATGAAGAAATAAGCCTACCACACCTAGACTGTGGACAACCCTGTTAGGCAAGGAGAGGTAACAAGACCAGGGTATGGAGTGGCCATAAAGAACTTTTAATCTGAACTAAGTTTTTGTCAGTCTTGAGAACTTGTCATTTCCTCTTTAAGCAACTTAAAGTGAAACTTGGTGAGGCCTACACCCAGCACTCTGATACTGCCAGAACCAGAAAGTTTGGAAAATCTGGCGCTGATACCTGGTATTATTTCTCAGCCTTTAATTTCACTCTCCCTTGAAACAGAGCTCTATGTTGGTCATTCACATATGCATTCATCACACATCAGTCAACATCCCCCAGAGCACCTAGCATCTAGCACTGAAAACAGTCATATAACACCAAATTCACTATACGTACTGTGAATGACAGGATTTCTGAATGAAAGAGCAATGAGACAGGAGTGGAAGAAAGTGGGAAGTGCTACTCACACTCAGAACCATCCTGATCAAAGGGAGAAATGACTCAAGGAAGCCCCTTTGTGAGTGAAAAAGGTGAGAATGAGAGACAGCACAGTCAGGTCACCTATGCTGGTCACTCATGCACTTCTCCAACAGTGGAAAAAGTACTGCTAATTAGCTAGCAGCCATCCACATCTAGTATTTCCCTTTCTAGAGATCATTGGGAGACTTTACTGAGAGTCTTTTAGTCAGACTAGGAAAGTTAAAAAGTTTTAGTGACTTAAGCATTTATTAAATACCCATTATAAGCAGAACTTTTTTATTATTAGCAAGAATTGGTTTAGAAATTAGAAGGCACAGTCAGTCCTTGAAGGCTTTATAATTTATTTAGGAATGAAGATGTTCATATTGTTAAAGCGTGCTATAGGAATTCAAGTTAAGGATTAGGTATCCTGTTAAGTGTAACTGATCAGGGGAACTACAGTGAAGATGAGAGTCTAGAACCCAATCCTGAAAGAAAAGGCAGGTGACACTGATAGAAAGTCTTATGGTTAATACATTGTGTCAACTTGAGAAGTTTAGAAGTTTAACTGAGAGACTCAGAAGGGAGCCAGAGTTCTTACTTTGTAAATATCCTCATCCTGTGCAAAGGAGGGCAAGGACATTTTGTGAGTGTTACACCCACCCTGAAGGGGGTGTGACCTGTGTACAATTCGAGGGTAGAGAAGAGGCTTGTGTTTGCCCCTTTTGCTCAGGCTGCTGCCTTGAATTGTTGCCCCAGTGCCATGCCACCTTGCCTTGGAGCCAACTGATTATGGACTGAAATCTCCAGAAACTGTAAGCTCAATAAACCATTCCTTGCTTCATTTTGGTGTCGGGTGTTTGTCTCAGCAAGGAAGAAAAAGTAACCAAAACAGAAAGAATGACAAAAAATGTAATCATTGCAAGTTTGAGACCAGCCTGGGCTACAAAGTGAGCACAAGGCCAGCCTGAACCGCATAGTGAGACCAAAAAAAAAAAAAAGGTACATCAAGAAGAAGGTTTGGGAATGTAAGAGGAAGACCAAATGAAAGGATCATTTGGTAAAACTGAAGCTGCAATGAAAGATGAGCTCATCTTTAATGCTGAATTCTTTTAGTTTAGCCTATATTAGGTTGACCATATAAACCTACCATTTTTATAAGTCCCTAAATCAATTGTTAGGAATTTTGTGCTGCTCAACTAGAAATTCAGTGTTCAAAATACGAGAAAGTGAAGAAACAAATGTCTTGGAAAGATTTATCTGGTAGAGGGCAGGTTGGGCTTGGCTGTATTGGAGGTTTGGAGATGATCAGGAACTACTCCAGCAACCTGGACCTGGGATGCTCAGGACACGGGGAACAGCTGGCTGTAGACCTCTCAAGGACAAGTCAAATCTAAGAATAGCAAGGGAAATTTTCAGCAAAATTTGATGATTAGTTAGACATGGGCAAAGAAAGAAAGTGAAAGTAAGAAAGAGATGAGTGCAAGATATTTAGCTCAGGGGACTGGAAGAATAGCAGTGCCATTGACATTTGAAATGCACCTTGATCTAAATACTTTACTGAAAATGTGTGTAGCACAAAATTTTATAAATGGGTCATGATTGAAGTACACTAAAAAAAACTGCTGCATTTGTTGGGATATTATTTTGTTGCCTTAACAAATATCAAATATAGTGGCTTAAATAAAATAGATTCACTTGCCTCTTATGACAATATCTGAGTTGGTAGGGGATATATAAGAGTACGGCCAAACTGGAGGGACCCAGTATTGCTCATCACTTCTAATGTTGCCCTTATCATAAGGGCAAAACTGGCTCACCAACACTTATTCTGTGCCAGCTGCAGGAAAAAGATGATATTAAGGATGGCAACTTTGATGTAAGGTTATGACCTAGAATTTTATTTATTATTTCTCATTTCATCCAATTGACCAGATCTTGGTCACATGGCCATATCTCCTGCAATGAAACCTGGGAAATATAGTTTCTATGGGTGGCCATGTGCCCAGATAAAACTTTAGGGGTTCTTATTAAAATAAACAGCAGATATGAGACAACCAGTAGTCTTTGTAACCACTGTAACTTAGTGAGAAAGTCTTTTGTGAAACCATTTTGAAAAATAATAAAGGAAAATCTTTTTCAAATATCAGGTTTTCCAGTATTGCCATATATTTGTGAAGGGAAAAGAAGAAAGAAAATGCCACTTTCTTTTCCGCAATCTATGTGTCCAGGATTCTGACCTAATCAACATGTCAAGAAAACACTGAAGAATTGTGTGGGCAAACTCATTGTCAAATCTCAGAACTGGAAGTTTTTTTGTAACAGTATCATTTATCTTATTAAACATAACATGAACCAAGAGGTTCCCTGGAAAAAGATATCACCAGACGAAAGACATGATCATCTAAGTGAATCTTTAGTTCCATCTCTATCATCAAATGCAGGACATCTCCGAAGTTGAATCTTCTCCTGGAAGTACCACACTTTGATACCAACTGCAACTGCTAGGCTTATTTACCCGGAATACTCAGTTCCTCCTTAAAATTCAGCCTGCACACAAGTAGTAAACACTGTTTGTTTAGCTTCTCTTCACGCAGCTAAGATAGGCTTGCATTCTAAAATGACTTAACTGAACGTGATGAGAGAACCAAGAGAAAACAGACAGCAGAACAATGGTAAGATTTTAGGGGTACTCTACAGAAAGAATTCTGAGCCACAGAGACAATGGTGGGTGCACTAGTACAGTGTACGACTCCCTTTTCTAGGTCCCTGACATTCTTTCCAGGGGGGCTCTGGCTACAGCTTGCTTTTCTAATCTCTAGGAACCTGGCTCAGATAGTTTGGCCCTGAATGAAATCCTTTGCCTGCCAAGGTGGGGATTCTAAAGACTAACTAAAAGACACCAGTCTCCTAAGTCTGGTGCTGAGGTACTCACCACAAGCAGTGGGTAGTTTCTCATCTTTCTTTCTGCAACCCTGACCAGCATAGTAACCAGAACATGGCTGGGGCTGAATGTAATGTCCTAGGTGGAAATCCAGAGCTTTTCCTCGTACATATGATCAGAGTGGAAATCAATGTTTTCCCATATTTAATTCCAATTTTGGAGCTGAAGACCATACTGTCCTGAAATGGCTGGGATTGGGATGATGGCACCCTGAACAGCCAACACTTCGTGATTTAGTTTACCTGCTCTACTTGGCCTTGCACACTCCAAAACAGGAGATGACTTGTAGGCCTGACAAGATCAACAGACCAACTACTTCATTTTCAAACAAGGAAGCTGGGGCCCAGAGAACCAGGCTGCTGTGGCGATCTGGTGGCTGAGCTGCACCTAGAACCCCAATCATTGAATGCCTGGGTCTGTCTTTATTTTATCACGCCCCTCCTTGTGGCTTTGTACCTCTTCTCATCTTCATTAGAACCTTGGCCTCAAAGAAGCTTCAGAAGGTAGCTGTCACTTGGGACAGGTGGCTCACTATTGTTCCTGTTCCTGCCTTCATGGTCTAGAGGGACTTTTCTTATTTCCCAGAAGGTGTACTATGGTCACTCCATAACTCTCGAAATTTAGTACAACTGAAATCAGACGCTGCCTACTCTGGTGTGGATAAGTGTCTCCCAAAAGTCCGCATTTAAAGGTTAGATGCCCAGGGTGGTGATTTTGAGGGGTGCTGTGGATTTGTAAGACGTGAAGCCTAGTCGGAGTCCTACGTCACTGGGGGCATGCCCTCAAAGGGGACTGTGGAATCCATCACTTAGCCTCTCTGGATCAAGATGTGACCCACGTTCTGACATATTCTGTAACCACAGTGGGCTGCCATCACTAGAGACCCACAGACTGGGGCCTTCAGACCCATGTCCAAACATAAACTTATTTCATAAGTAGCCTGTGTTGGGTATTTCATTGTAGTGGCAGAAAACTGACTAATACATTGGCTGCTCCTGACCTTAATTGTGGAGTCTCTGAGGATTTGAAGAAGGTAGGGTTTTTCTTGTGGGGTCCCAAAGTGGATGGCAGATACCAGAAAGAACCTGCTGAACGTAATACGCTCTCTCTCTCTCTCTCTCAATCTCTTTCTCTCTCTCTGAATGTGTGATCCCTAGTTTTGAACATATAAATCAAAAAGACAGGTAACTCTATGGCCCATACCTTGGGGTTTCCTTTACTGAATATAACCACATTAAACAGACAATATATAGTTCACTACGAGAGGACAAATTTACTCTAAAATAAATACTCTTGGTGGCTGTGGTGCCACAAACCTTTAATCCCAGCACTCAGGAGGCTAAGGCAGGAGGATAACTGTGAGTTCAAGGTCAACCTGAACTACACAGTGAGACACTGTCTCAAAAACATAAATAAATAATAAAACTTTCATTTGACTATAAAAATAACATTTACCCTTGTATTAAAGTGCTAGGGAAAAGCAGAGAACTATAAAGAGGTTATAAAAAATATAATCCCACCATCATTGACTGTGTTTTGGTTATTTCTTTTCAGACCTTTTTTTTTCAACACATACACACAGAGAACTTCCATATGACTGGAAGCAGAGCAATGATTAACAAGGAATCAAAGTTTCAGTTCACAAGAACAGGCAAAAAACCAGACCCTTGTAGCCTAGGAACTGTTGACACATGTGTAGAGACAGACACAAGACAACTTCATTTATGAACTTGGAAAAGGAAAACTGAGCATAGTGTTCATGTTATTCTTGTAACTGGCTCTTCTCGCTGAAACATCGATTATCAAAATTTTTAATTTTTACTATACTTTGGCAACGAGCAATTGTGTATCTACATACTTGCCACGTGTGGCATTTCAAGACACAGATACAGTGGAAAAAATTACATCAGTTCATTTGTTGGTCAGGATTAGAGTGTTTGCTGTGGCTCTGACTACAGTCAGTTTCTGTTCTCTCACTGAAGTGGAATGAACCCGTGTGCTGTGGAGCAAGGCTGTGGCAAAGCCCATGGCAGCGATGGCTGCAGTAGAGACAGCCTGAACACAGGAAATCACGTTGGAAGGGGAAGCCTGTGGCTGGCAGAAGTGTGCTTACCTTTCATCCATGTCACTGGGTTTAATATGTTAACTTTGTAGTAAAAGCTGCTTCTTTGAGCTCGGGGTTCATAAAAAGTGTGACTGGCCCTTGATGTTCCCAGTCAAGGATAGTAAGGAAAACAGGACCCTGAAAGCTCACATTGATGGCAGCAAAGATGGAGCTGGGGGTCAGCCCAGCACTCCAGCCCCTCCCCGGCCTGACAGAACTGAGCAGCTATTCATAGCCGCTGGAGTGCTTCCAAACTGTGAGTGTAAATTTACTTGTATCATCTTTGCAGAGAGGAACTGTGTAGTCCCCAGCGCCTCCCGGTTGATTTAGATCGACTGTTTATTTGTTTAGTCCTGTAATGATATTATCCACAGGGCTAGAGCCACACTGGGAGGATGAGGAATTCCTGGAGGAGGGAGACCGTGTGTGTTTATTGCCTTGTCAGCCCTTCCCGACAAAAGACAAAAGTTGCTGTAATTTGTGTGTTCCCACACACACGATCCATATGGACAATATCGAGGATAGGTGCTAAGGGAGGAAAAAAAAGAAGGATTACCAGAAATCAGGATGCCAGCTGCCTTGTAAGAAATGTGGAGAAATGCTCTCCCAAGGAGCCTCTGATTAAGCACCACAATTCCAGAGCTGGAAGGAATTCTGAGATGTTATCCATACCAGACAAAAAAAGAGCCACCAGCTCTGGACTGACTTAGGCCTTGTGCTGTCTTGGACCTTGTACCTTCTTTTTTTCTTTTTTTCCTTTCCTCTTCAAGCTCAGTGGTTGCTGTTGCTGTCATGGAAGAATCTAAGCTTCTCAGGGCGAGGCATCTTTGGGAGGCCCACCATTTCCCTCTGCCTCAGCACATTTATTTACAGCTGAGTTTTGGTGCAGTTCTTAGCTGTGGGTGTATGATCAGCGCCAGTTCAAGTCCATCTCCTCAGTGTCAGACTGAAACCACCTCAAATGTGCTGCCAATGGCTCCTGACTGGTTTTCTGGAAGTGCGCACTCCAAAAGCTTTTTCTTCCTCAGGAACGTGCCATCCATCCAAGAAATACATGACTGGAAAGAAAGGGCAGAACGAATCAACAGAGTTGGCATGTCACTCGACAGGATGGCGAATGGCGATCTTACCTGTGGCCCTGTCACACTGACCTCACCACCATTTGATCAGGGCCACCTGCGAGGCTAATGCCCGCCAGTGGGGCCCCAATGGCCAAGTGTGGTGCATCAAGGAAAGTAATGTGCATGGAATGGATGGCTCGCTGCCACAGGCCTTGAGAAACAACTCTGAGGGCATGCCCAGACCATCCTCGAAAAGGATTCCATGCCAGCAGCCAGTGAGGAAGGATGGAGGAGCTGGCAACCTCAAATGGCCGGGGCTCATTTTGAGCAGTGGGACAAGACAACTATGGTTGGATCATGAATAGCAGTCGTCCTAGAAAACAGCCATTTGTGGTTCCTGAACAATAGAGACATTTCACGATCAAGGCTGAGGAAAGGATATGAAGAGCCACATCCGTCTTCCTGGCAGTAGCTGCTACAGCAGCTCCATCCAACCGTCACAGGCCACTCCAATCCGAATCTAGTGAAAAGCTGAACTGCCTGGATAGAACTATAATCAAATAATAGGACAAAGGAGAAGAATGTTTACCAGTGAACCAGAAGTTCGTTAGTTGTCCTCACCTACCTGGAATTGCTGGAAGAGAGGCAGATGCGGCTGCTGTTAGGCCTCGGCCTCAGCCTCGTTGGTACCCACCAGTCTCTGAGTTTGCCTTTTCAGTTCTTTGGGTAAAAAGAAAATCTACAAGCATCCCCTTACTTTGTTCACTGGGTGTGAATGGGGTGGGTGTGGGAGGGAGGAAGATGAGAAAAACTTGCCCGTGAACAAAGCAAACGATCCTATTAACCAGAGGGGCTGTCACAAAAGCGAAATACAGACAACTCGAGTCTTTTTAATGACCAGAACCAGGGTGCCCTGTGCAAACACAAACAGTGCCCTGCCTCCCTGCTCAGGGCTAGAAACCTAACCCTTGTCTCGGGCTTTGCGTTCCCTGCCACCTCCTCCTAACAGGGCCTGGCCCTGCCAGAAATCATTTGCAAATAAAGAGCCCTCAGAAATGTGCCCTGCCTTCAGCCAAAGACGAGAACTTCTTTTCCAATAAATATTTGGCCGGGAAAGGGGGAGAGGGGCCAAGAGTCACCAAGGGAGCCAGCGGCCCGGGTTTGTTTGGATTGCCCGGCCGGCGGCGCGGGAGCGGCCGCGCGCAGCTGACCACGGGTACAGATAGGTTAATTTCCACATGGAGCTGCAGAAACCCTATCCGTGGGTTGCGAAGCGCGGGTCAGCCCAGGCATGTTAATCTGTTTAGCATGTGCGCCGCGCGGAGGAGCCAGACCACCGGGGCGCAGGAGGCGCGGCCGCAGCCGCAGCCGCAGCCACAGCGCGCTCCTCCGGGGGAGTTAATAAAGAGCTTACGGCGAGTCAGAGCCGCGAGGCTGCGGGCGGCTCCGAGCCGGGGCCGGGAGGGCGAGGCGAGGCGAGGCGAGGCGGAGGCGGCCCCGGAGCGGCCAGGGCGCCCGCGGGCTGGGCGCACAGCGAGCGGGCCGGGCCGGAGCGCAGCACCGCGCCGCCGCCGGGAGGAGGGGAGCGGGGCCTCGGCGTTTCGAACATTTTTAACTAATCAAAATATTTGCTGATGAGTATTTATTTTCACAAGAACTCGGTTTGGCCGGAGACTTCCCGAGCAACAATGAGGGCTGCCGTATTAGGTTTGCGATGAGGCCAAGCGCGGTTGGGCTTCTTGAGTGTGCGCACCCGGAGAGCACTGCTCGGTCGGGGCTGCTGGGGAAGCAGCTTTCCCGAGACCATCTCTCTGCAGATGGCGCTGAGAACACAACCACATGTCCCTCCGAGGACGAGCGGCGTCGTGTATTGTGTTTGGGCTCAGTCAAAAGAGGAACGCAAGCCCCTTCCTGTCCAAGCCAACAAAAGAGAAAATAGCGGGAAACATTTCTGTCTTGAAAAGGAAGCGCCAACGCTCAGGGGTTCCAACCCGAGCACAGACAAGAAGGCAGAATAAATGCGATGTGGCCCTCAACACATCCCTCCACCGCGCTAGGCTTCCCCTTCCTCTTGTCTTTTGTCTTCCCATTACTAACCCTCAAAAGGCTCGCTTTTAACTTTACCCAGGCAGTTTTTGAGTCTAGTCCAAAAGTGATTAAATAACTTCTTTATTGAAGTCATTGCAAAGCCACTAGCCACTATTTAGGAAAAGCCACGGAAGTTTAAATTACATCAAGTTTGACAACGGGCAAATGAGGGGGTCGTGGTAAACAACCTTGAACTGTAGATGCCTGGAAAATACTAGGCCGTACTTTTAAAATGTTAATGGATGGAAATATCTTAACTGGTGGCAACAGCAGTCATTTAGAAAGTGACCTGCTGTAACATAAATTCTTTTGTTTGTCTCTAGCAACTCAACAGTGCTTGCTAAAGAGGACAGATTTCTTAGTGGCTTTGTTTCAGGAGGAAAGGAAGGTTGGGCAGGGTTGCCCTGGAAGACTCCTGCCAACAAGTGCCTCCTGGAAGTGTAAATGAACTGATACCGAATATAAGAAGTTGGATCTGAGCAAAAGGAAGTAAATTCACTCATCGTGAAAAGAAGACTTCCAGAGTGCACGATGAGACAGAACTGGTTCATATATACATATGGAAAAAAGTGAAGCATCACAGAGATCGTAAGCTAATATCAGTGAGAATGTGCTCGCTTTGGCAGCAGATATACTAAATATCACTGAGAAATGCAATCTGCAGCTTTGAAAAGCAGGCATACTACTGGGAAGTAGAAGGTAAATAAACCATTAGAAACCATGAATCTACATTTTCATTTATTCTATACTAGAGGCTTTCATTCAACTTGGGGGACCCAGTTGAATAAGAGATTTGGAGAACTAAAGCAGTCCCTTTTGTCTCCTTCATCTGCTTAGTTTACAAGTGTCTTGAGCTCAATGAGGTAGTAACAGTTGGCACCTGTCTGATGTTGGTCCATACACTCCCCTGCTCAAAATCAAGTTATCTGTTACTTTGAAGAATGAAAGGAGTTTATGGCTTTTTCCCCCCAAAGATATCCATGGACTTTAATTTAAAGCAGAAATGGAAAGACAGCACTAGTAAAAACTGCCTGCACTTTATATTATTTTGAAATTGGTTTGCAGAGATGAGAGGAGTAAGGAAAATAAAAATTCCAGAGCCAAAAGAAATCAGAGCTGAGGAACTCAAATTCTTTGGAATTAAAGAGAATGGGTTCGATATTTCAAACTCAAACTTTCTTGAATCAGTGACCCCAGCCAAAAGAGGGCTTGCCCTCGCCAGTCAAGAGAAAGATATTAATAAATTGCCTGGTGTCCAGTAAACCAATGAAACTGCCCACCTGGAAGCTGGCATATTCCCACATTGAGCCTGAGGTTTCTGAGGATCCTCCTCACCTCCATGTGAGAGGGTTTCAATTGCCTCAGCCTGCCTTAACAAAATACTATAGACTCCCGGCTTTAATCACAAGTATTTCCTTCTCACAGTTCTGCAGTCTAGAAGTCCAAATTCAAGGTATGCACAGATGTGGTTCCTGATGAGGACTCTTTCTGCCTTGCACATGGCCACTTTCCTGCTGTGTACTCCTGTGGCAGACAGATCCCAGCTCTAATCTCTTCTGCTTCTTTTAAAGACCCTAATCTCTTCTCAGGCCCCACCCTCATGACCTTATCTAAACCTAATTACTTTGCAAAGCCTAACTCAAGGCCCAGATTAAGGCCCTATAAAAGGTCCATATCTCCTTTGAAGCTTTCTCTGTCCTCTTTTTGCATGACCATTTATTCCTCTCTAAATATCTTTAGAGCATGTACTTCACCATCCTTGTTTAGTTGTTTACGTAGCTTAAACTATTTTGGATTAGAATATATTTCATGGTACCCCCCATGCATCAGTACCAGCAAGTCAGTCTGTTTTGATGTTGTAATGGAATAACCAAGACTGAGTATAAAGAACAGGAATATATTTCCACTCCTTTCTGGAGGCCAGGAAGTCCAAGATCAAGGGACTGGCATCTGGTAAGAGCCTTCTTGCTGCATTGTCTCATGATAGAAGGCTTCATATGAATGAGAAAATGGGAAAATGGAGCCAAATGTGTCCTTCTATAATGAAGCACTGCCTTGATCATGAACCCAATCCTGATAGCCATGGGTCCATAGATGAGAGCAGGAGCTCCCATAATACTTCCCAACACTGTTACAATAGGGATTTGGTTTCCAACACTTGCTTTGGAGGGGCACATTCCAACCACAGCACAGGGACAGTGACAGAGGATGGTAAAGATGGCAGTTAACGTTGAATTAGCATCTATCAGGTACCATGGCTTTGCATTCATTCTGCTATTACATAGTGCCATTACTCCCCATTCCACACAAGAATATACTAAGCATCAGGGTGGTGACATAGCCTCATAGTTACATTAATTAGTGGCAGGGCTGGACTCAAACCATTGTTCTTTTTCTATCAAGCCCGTGATCTTAACCAGGCCATCACCATAACCAGGCCATCTTTTCAAAAGTAAAAGTTTATTTCAGTGACCCTGATATCAAAGTTCTCTTATCCCTGACATTTTGAGTCTCAACACTTTTCTTACTAAGCAGAATTATATTTTGTCATTTCTTTAACACATAAATTCTTGCCTCTTCCTTTCTTTTAAACCCAGCTCTCTTACCACATCTTCTGACTAGGTTCCATTTGTGTCTCCCTTGAGCCTATGTCACTCCAGTTGCTGCGATGACAGTGGCTGATGGCTTTAACTTTTTTGTATCTAACTTTTGAATCTGTTAGAGACAAGACTGGAAAAATCTACTTGTCTCATTTGTTGCTTTAAAAAGCCTAAGATGGAGGAGATACACCCAAAAAATCAGACTTACAGAGAACTGAGTTTCTCAGTGTTCATTCCCCTGCAGGTAAGTGACATCAGGGAAGGAAGGGAAGTTGGGCCGTACTGAAGAGCTCCAGAAGGAGAGTGAAGAAACTCCAAGAGAACGCCGAGGGAGCCAGGACCTGACCTCCCACCATGATGAACATACGGAAAGGAAGGAGTCATGTGGCAAGGAGAACAGTGGGGATCTTGACTAACCCGTGACTCTCATGCTTGTACAGTGGAACCATACTTCTGGTGCTTTTCTTCTAAGTAAATATGCTGGTGAACTGAGGGACAAATTGAATCAACTACCTTGAGTAGAGCACATGAAAAGCACTTTCCTTCTTTTTCTTTCTTTTTAATTGACATATGGGGTAGAAAGTGCAATGATGGTCCAATCTGGTACTCAGCATTTCCATCTCTTTATTGTTTCTCTGTGTTGGGAACCTACAGACTCCACTCCACTAGTTCTTTATAAAATATACAATAAATCTTTGTGAACTATAGACATATTATTTTACTGTAGAGCATCAGAAAAGCTCTTTTCTGACATAACATTGCCTCACTCTGTGGCCAGAAAGTATTTCTTCCCAAATAAAGTGACTGATGAATTCTCAAAGCCTGATGGACCCATGTGGTTTAGATAAGCCATTTGTCTGGGGTTCCAGATGAAAAAGAGAATCAAGCCTCCACCATTCCTCAAACACCAGGTGCCTGAAAAGAAGAGGTAGACCTTTCCCAGTGAATTCCCCAGGCTTCACATTCCAGAAATGTCCAATTAAATGAGTCCAAGCAGTTGCTTCTGAAATCATAAATTCCAAAAGACAATGAAAGTTGCAATCACAAGGGGTAACAGAAGCCAAACACATTAGGAACATGTTTCTTGAGCAAATAGCGTAATCCCGGACACGCGGGAACACATGGTTTGCCTCAAACATGTTTCATTTTGTCATCGCACTGAGTGCGCAGTATTTCTCTTTGGGTGCAAGAGTGATTGATTTCCTTAGGAGAATTGTTTGTAAGAACATGAAAGTTGCCAAAGCAAACACGTTAGAGGGAAGTGTGGAGAAGGGGAGTCAGAATATTTGGAGTAGATCTGGGCTTGGGAAGTTCACACAGAGGTGAGACAGTGAGATGTAGAACAAATAAAAACATTCTGCACACTTCATCTACATAAATTATGTTCAGAAATTCACTCTGTGTAGACATTAGCTGTGCAGCTACAAGTCTCCCAAGTGTGCTGCTAGAATGTGGGCACAAAGCCAGTTTTTAAGTGATTGATTTGTAACTTTTCCTCCACATAAATTAATCTATTACTATTTAGGTCATCATGATTTTAATCCATAAAAGTCATATAGTCATAAAAAACCAATAATCTATTTGTCTTTTATGATAGAATTCTATTACTAACTTATATTAATAGATTTCTCTCAAGATATGTCAACTAAATAAAAAACATTAAGCATATTTCCTTTGGTTTCTTTTTTCTACTATTAAAAACCCTATCTAAATATTTCCTATTGTGTGAACCTGGAATGCCCTTAGTCACTTATTTTAATTGTGCAATGTTATGTTAAAAATGAGCATTTTTTCTAGGTGTGGTGGTGCACCCCTGTAATCCTACCATTTATGAGGCTGAGACAGAAGGATCGCCATAAGTTTGAGACCAGTTTAGGCTACATAGTGAGTTCAAAGCTAGTGTGAACTATATAGTGAGACCCTGTCTCAAAAAACAGACATCATTTTTAAGTTCTTGTGTGTCTAGATAGTACCTTCTAAAAGATGGAAACTTATTATACTTGTGATACTTAGATACTTCAGTATGTAGTTACTTTACAGACTAACAAACGGAATTTTGTTTATTGCATTAGGATTCTGTTTTTCATATAGCCATTTTAGGGTGCAAATGATAACATCAAAGAATTTGTTACAGGGTCTGTGAATAAACATTCCCATTTAAAGATGATACTCCAAGTATAAAATAAACCATTTAGAACAAAGAAAGGAATTAACTTTCAGGTAGCCCACACAGCTCCATTACAAGAAAGTTCTCATCATTCACACTAAGTTTCAGTGTCACTGTCCTATTGCCCACTAGTAACTAATAGAAGGAGAGATCCCTTCTATTAGCTATCTGTTGATGCATAACAAATTACCCCCATGCTTATCTATTTTTTAAAAAATTATTATCTCATGGTTTCTATGGGTCAGAAGTCTAGGTACAATTAGGCACATTCCCTAGCTCTGGGTTTCACATGTGGCTCTCTTGAGGCTTGACTAGGAAGAATAAACTTCCTAGCTCAGTCACATGTTCACTGGCAGAATTCTTCTCCTCTTTGGTTACTGGACTCAAGCCTCAGGTCTTCCAGGACTGTTGGTTGGAGACTTCCATTCAGAACACCTTATAGAAAATCAGCTGTTTGCATCAGTGCTAGAAAGCAAGCGGAAAGAGTGCTAACAAGATAGAAGACACAGTCTCACACCCTGGTTATGCGCTGACATCCCATCACTCTTGCATTGTCTGATGGGAGCAACTCACTAGTGCAGCTCACACTCAAGGGGAACAGATTAAAGACAGATATGAATACCAGGAAGTGTGCATCATTGGGAAGTCTGCCAAAGGCTGCCTACCATATCACTAATGACTATTAGACGCTGTTACAGTCAGGATTTGCAAGGGAATAAATTTAATACAGGACACACAATTTATAAGATTATTTTATAATATTCACCTAAAAAGTCAAATGCAGAAGAATGCAAGAGATCTGTCTGTTCGCTGAAGATCTGAAGAATCCAGCTGAGGGCCTGGATCCCATGGCAACAACCCATATGAATCCAGTCAAAGACCTGGAGTACACAGCATTGTTCCCTGTGAGTTTGCATCAAAAGGCTGAAGAGTCTGCAATGAAAGAGTCCAGGTCTGTGCCCCAAAGCCCATAGACCAACACTGAAGGCTGGAGGGTCTGCACTGAGATCCAGGACTCAATGCCCAAGTGAAGGAGAAGGCTGGTGCTCCTCTAAAGAGAACAGCAGCCAAAGCAAAGCAGCCGCTGCTCTCCTGAGCAGGAGGTGAGATGTCGTTTGGAGTCTCTGGCAGCCCCCATAGATAAACTGCAGCAGAGGCCTCCAGGATTCTGGAGTAAGGTCCCTTCAAGGAAACTCAGCAGCATGCAGTCTTTTCTTCCTGTTCTCTTTTTATGCCATTCCAACAACAATCCTCAAGTGGATCTTTCAACCAGAACCCCGCTGACTCAGTGCAGCTGGGCGCTCTCTCTCATACTGACCATTAATTAGTCCACCACAGGGTGTATTTTCCTTGCATCTGAGACCCCAGGTTCTACCTTAGGACAGTGGGGTTTCAGATTTCTCACAGTGACACCAGCAGCATTGACTCAGGAACTTGTATGTTCTCGGGCCCACCTCAGAACTACTGAATCAGAAACTGTGAGAATGGAGCCCAGGATACTAAATTTTAATAAGCCTGCCAGGTGATCCTGGGCATGCTAAAGTTTGAGAAGTACTGCTTTTGAAACAAACAGAGCAGAGCTGCATGGGCCTCCCAACTTCCCTTTCACAAGACCTGGATCTGTCATGACCTACCCACATCATCAGCATACTCATGGCTGTTAAAGGTTTAATGGTGATGACCTGCAGGAGATGTCTTACAATAATTCCCCATATGGTGAATCTAGAAGACACTGTTTATTTGTTGATCTTTACCATGGATTTCAGTGGATATCACTCGTCTAAACCCACAGGCTGATACTTCATAGGTTTTAAATACAAGAAGAACTGGATCACTTGAACAAATCTTCAAAACAGCTCATCAACAGAAAAAAATATCATCCACAATCCAAATGTTAGATTTGTTCACATTCCTCAATTCTTAAGAATTTTTCTCAAGGGTTCTTATAAAATCTGTACTCATTCTCAAAAAAGAAAACAACCTGCAATGACTTCCAGGCACAGCCCTAAGGTGTAAGGTGGCCGAGAACAGCTAATTTTGTGTACTTGATCCTTCTGCTAGGAATTTGAACTATGAAGCAAGTTAGCATCATTGGCATGGAATGCTGTGGAAAAATCTCCACCCCTTCTAGTTGGATCCCTTTCAGTCTCTTCACCATTCTTTCAAACTCATCATCTTTAGGAGGCTTCTTTGGTATTCTAGAAAAGAATACAGACTTTGGGAGGACGATTTGGGTTCACATCTAAGCTCTGGTACTTAGTACCTGTGTGGCCTGAAGCAAGTTATTTAACCTCTCTGAGCCCATTTCCTATGTTCAACCAGGAAAATACCTGTCTCCTAGGTTTGGACTTCATTAGGATGCAGACAGTGGTGCTTACAGTGAAGTCCATGGATGTTCTAGTCCACAATTCATGCGCAGTGCACACCTTCTCCTTGCCTCCTTCTCAGTATGTCACTAGGGAGTCTCTCCCAAAACATCGCTCTTATTGCTCATATGATGCATTAACTATTAATCTGAACAGGTAACTCAACAACCCTATGTGATTACTGTCCTGTTACTGTTCCCTGTAACACAAGAACAATGTATCTAATGATACTTCAATGCAGCAATGTCTGAGACCTCAGCTGCCCCCTGAGTCACAGGTGGTAAATATAGGAGACACATTACACTGTTGTAATTTGACACTTCTTTCTCACATTTCTCTAGATACAACTAATAGAGAATTTACCTATACTATATATATATATATATTTTTTTTACTTTAAGGAGTATGACTCTACTTCAGCCACGCTGGGATCAGTTGCAGAAAAAGGCCTACAATCATGGCTATTCCAACTCTTCTATTAATTAACTGTGTTTTGGTTGATACATTGTGTCAACTTGAGAAGTTTAGAAGTTTAACTGAGAGACTCAACAGGGAGCCAGGGTTCTTTGTAAATATCCTCATCCTGTGCAAAGAAGGGCAGGGAGATTTTGAGAGTGCTACATTCGCTCTAAAGTGGGAAGGTGCCCTATGTGGAATATAACGGAGGACAAGAGGCTTTTTTGCCTCTTTTGCTCTGGCTGCTGCCTTAAAGTGTTGCCCCAGTGCCATGCCATGCTGCCTTGGAGCCAGCTGATTATGGACTGAACTCTCCAGAAACTGTAAGCTAAATAAACCTTTCCTTCCTTCATTTTGGGTGTTCCCAGCAACGAGAGAAAAGTAACCAAGACAAACTGCATGTTAATTGCTTCCATAAAAAAATGCATGCCAAAGTCAACAGTTCAGATGCAAATATAGCAAATCCTCCACTTCGGTTTTATGATATACTTAGTTATTAAAAAGGATCTGAAGCACCAATTCTTTGCCTTTATAGGCACAATTGCGTCATTTAATAACAGAATGATGCTTTGAGAGATGTGTCATTGGCCAATTACATTGATATACAAACATCACACTGTGTATTTATACCAACTAAGATGGGTAGAATGTCACTAGGCAATTTAATCTTATGGGACCACTGCTATTAGATTCAGAAAGTCATTAAGTGATACATAGCTATACAGAGAACTTTTAAAAACCATGTTATAACATCCCAAAGTGGGCCAGGGATTTAGCTCATTGGCTTAAGTGCCTGCCTGGCAAGCATGAGGTCATAAATTCAATCCCTGATACCAAAAAAAAAAAAGTTCCACACAAAATAGTTGTTTTTAAATTATTGACTGGTATGTGTTATGGTTTGTGTCTAAGTGGCCCCCCAAGCCTCATGCAGTCATGGAGGCATCTGAATCTAGCATTTGTGATTGGTTCATTGTCTAGCACTAGTATTAGCGTTATGAGTACTGCACCTGTCCAGGGGCGGAGCCAGCATACAATATAAGGGAGGGAAGAAGGCGTGTTTTTCTCCTCTTTTTGCCCTGTTGGCTCTTGTTGCTTGCAGGCCACCATGAATGGCTGCCTCTCAACCACGCCACCCTGCCTTAGAGCCAGCTGAGTATGGACTGAAACCTCCAAGAACTGTAAGAAATAAACCTTTCCTTCCTTCATGTTGGGAATCAGGTATTTTGTCTCAACAACGAGAGAAAAGTAACTATATATATATAATTTTTCCTCAGGTAATATGTTTGCTCAGGAAATTCTTGCTCAAGCAAGTAAATGTAAGTATGAAGAAACTATGCTCCATTTGAATGGAAAGATCTTTTAAAAATCTCGTACCTAGAAATTACAACCAGAGAGATCTTCTCTCATTTCAATTATAAGGAGATTATAGACACAGTTATAGTAGTCTATGAGTTTTTGTCAGATCAATCAATAGTCATCCAGCATGTCAAATGTCATTCATACCAATGGAAATATTAATTACTGCAATCTCACACTCTAGTTAGATAATGTAGAACCACCTGACTAAGATGTCCAGAGTCATTTATTTTTACTGTTTTGCGATTGGACAAATAGACAAAGCCAATTAACTCCAAATTTTTACCCATGTTGTCCACCTAGATGAGTCAATTTTAATCATTAGTCAGAAAATATTTGTTGAATATGTACACAGCATTGTGAAAATACAGTTACATGATATGGCCTTACCTTTAGTCTGAAATACAGTGGATACTTAATAGTGGTGATAGCGAACATGGGCACTTCCCATAAGCTCATACAGAATTAATGCCAAGTAAATGATACAAATAATAATTAGTAGGAGGGGAGCAAGTCTTCTATTAGGCAAATGAGAATAATGGAACTTAGGCTCTGGAGTCAGACTGCCGAGGTTTGAATCCTAGCTCATCCAGTTACAGATATACAACAATCACAAAGTTCCTTACCTTCTCCTCCTTCATTTTCTCCTTCTCCATTCAAAAAGCTGCATATCTAACAGGACTTAAGAATTGGCAGGATAGAAATGTGCTAGGAGAGGTAAGCATACTTCAACAGCTAACCACATGCTCAACCAGGAGACCCCAGAACCCCCGTTCCCACCCCTCACAAAGTGCTTGCAGGGACTGCCAACGAGGCCTGCTGAGGACCTTAAGTCCATTTGGCTGAGTCACTGTGATGAGATTCTGGTGTCACTGCCCTGCTTGCTGGAAGCACCCTGCTCTTTTACCCTTCTTTTATCCATTCTACTTAAACGAAGAATTTCTGTTTCTTCTCAAACACTATATTTTCTGCAAAGGCTTCCCTGACCCTCTGGTTTATTGATTTCTCTATAATCTAGCCAGTTCATACTTCTGTTGAGGCACATTGTATATACTTTAACTAGCACACTTGTTCTTCTTCCCGATGTTTAATTTTTCTTTGTATCCACAGTACCTCACATCATGCCTGGCATGCAGTATGCAATCACTAAATGCAAGACGAATAAATGAATGGATAATGAAATGGTTTTCCTTGATTATTTGTTTTAGCTACAATATAAGTATTTTAATGTGATGTTTATTTGCATTGTTTTCAATTCTTATGATACAAAGAGTCAAGAATCTGGTAAGGTATTCCTTAGTTTTGATACTTTTTATAGTGTTTCAAAGAAGTGAACTTAGTTATTAACTTTTTGTGTATTTTATCGATTTTTTAAATGAAAATTTTCATATTCTTCCCAAAAATTTCTTTAAAGGTATTCCAGAGAAAAGTAATGTATCTTTCTGTTTGTTTGTTTGTTTTTGAGTTTTTTTGAGACAGTCTTGCTATGTAATTCAGGCTGGTCCTGAACTCACTATGGAGCCCAGACTGGCCTTGAGCTCGAAGTAATCTTCCTGCCTCAGTTTCCCAAGTGCTGGCATTACAGGTGTACATCACCATGCCCAGCCAAAGTAATGTATTTTAAGTTACTTTATTTCTAAATAACCCATTTTTTTCACATTTATTTGTTTATTTATTTATTTTTGCAGCACTGGGGACCAAACTCACGACCTTGCACTTGCCAGGCAGGCGCTTAGGCCACTGAGCTAGATCCCCGGCCAATAACCCATTTTTTGAGCAAATTGAGAACTGAACAAAAAGTTTTAAACTGGTTATCAGAGATTTTTGTATTTAAAAAATTTTTTGCATGATGCCCAAGATCTATTCTTCTGCTCAAGTTTCTTAGACTTGATGTGGGCCCTTCTGATCTTTTTAAGCAGACACGGGTGTCCATCTACATGAGTAGGTAAAGAAATGGGTAGAATAAAAGAGGCCAGTCTCTTTCCCCACATATGCCTCCAAAAATAATAGGATACATGTGTGCAAAAGTGGTAAACCACTAATAATACTTAGAACTCCACAATTCCTAGTGGAAGTAAAATAATGAAGCAATAAAAAAAATTCAAGGAAAAGAACAAGCACCATGGTTAAAACACTGGCATCAGGGCCTGAACTTGGCTGACATCTTTCACAGTTAGGGCAACTGATAGTAGCAATTTTGATGGATTTTATGTCATGGTCTATTTGTAGACAAGCAGGCCAGTTCTCAGGGATGGGATCTGCATAAAATTATGTCGTAATTGTTCACCTATTGAGCATGAAGGCTGAACACACATTCTGTCACTAGAGATTTTTAGCTACTTAAGAAGTGGTAGTATTCACTGATCCACCCTTTAGTACAGAGATTAAAGGAATTACAACCACAACCAGAGTTAATAAAAATTTCACTTGCAATAGTTGAAACTTATAAACCAGGTAAGGTATGCATACCACTCCAGCTTAGAAAAAGATTAATAAATGTCACCTCTACACATTCGATATATTTATTAGCATATTTTCAAAACAGGTTATGCAAATTTTCAAAAACCATTTTAAACTGAGCATAGTAGTGGATGCCAGTAAACCCAGCACTCAGGAGGCTGAGGCAGGAGGATTGCCACAAGTTCAAAGCCAACCTGGATTACGCATGGGTTCAAGGCCAGCCTGAACTATGTAGTGAGACCTTGTCTCAAATAAAATTTCTATAGAAATGAGGCAAATTTTTTTTAAAAAACTATCACCAGAACTTATGCACACCAATGAATGCTTCCCTGTAGGCAATCAGCCTGTAAACACACCAATATTTATGATGCTGTCATTCCTGAGGACGTTTTGGTAATTCTTTTTATAACCAGTTCACAAGTCATACAAGATGAGAAATCTTCCAGGACAGTTTGCTTTTGCCAGAAGAATGTTTTACTCAACTTGGTCATCTTTTTTATTTACCATATTTGACTTAGAGATATTTGGCCATTTGCAAAACTTAATCTACACTCAAGGAATTCTTTCAAATGAATAGATATTTTTCATATTCCAAAAAATTTTCACTATTGGGCCTATGTTATGGATTAAGAACTGGTGGTCAACTTGGCACCAGCTGAATTAAATCGGCATAGTGCTGCTTTTAGACAACGCACCTGAGGAAGGTTGCCAGCATAAAAAGAGACGTGGAGAGGAAGAGCAGAGGCATTGTGGGTTCTAAGTGCTGCTGTTTGGAGCCATTGGTTCTCCCGGAGGAGCTTGTCAGGCTGGCTCCCCAGTATGACTTTGGCCATTATCATCGGAGGAGGAGCTCGGGACCTTGTCGCTGAGAGTGGCTGCGGTTCACTTTGGGGATCTCTGGTCCTTAAGTTGAGCATCGCTTCCAGGCTCCAGAGGGGAAGATGGTTGCTGTTTAAATTCCAGGAGAAGTCACGCTGGCTTCCTGGCATGTACTTGACTGTTCTAGTCAGAGGAGTGCGGGACCTCATCACTGAGGATGACTGTGGTACTTTTCGGGGAGCCCTGGTTCTTATTTGAGCATTGCTTCTTGGCTCCACTGTAGAACCCTCAACCTACTGGCACAGATCCTTCATCCCGCTGGTATAGACTTTCTAGCTTCCACTGCTGGCCTTTGGGCCTTTCCAGTACAGACGCTGGTGCTGTGGACAGATTTCCTGCACTTTCTTGTGTTTATCACTGGGTAACCATCATAAATAATATTATAAATTCTGTGTCCTGATTGTAATCTTTCTCCCTGCAGCCCTTGACTATAACATCCTATCAGTAAAAAATACAGTTGACAATTATCAGTCTTTCAAACATTGCTTACAAAATACGTGTTGGAAGGACAGGCCTAAATTAATTTCTTGGTTTTGTTTTATGGTGCTGTAGATGAGATTCAGGGTTTCTCATGCTAGGCAAGTGCTCTAACACTAACCTATATCCCTAACCCTTTCCCTAATTAAGTATAAAAAAATCAACCAATGAAAGCTATTGTCACCAATAAAAAGTTTTACTGATGAGACACTGACTGAAGGATTCTTTACTTTTTGTAACTTTTTATCTCAAAATAATTATAGATTCACAGAAAGTTGAAAAAATAATAAGAGTCCCATACACCCTTCACCAGTTTTTTCTAGTGGCAACATAAAACTTCAGTACAATATCAGAACCAGGAGGGTGACATTTGTGTAACACTATTAACTACAATATTGCTCTTACTCATCTTAGCCCAGTTTTAACACTGTTCCTGTATAATAGTCCACTTTATGATAAAATAATAAGAGTACTTAAGACTGGGTAATATATAAAGACCAAAATTATATTTCTCACAGTTCTGGAGGCCAGGAAGTCCAAGATCAAGTTGTCAGCATATGACAAGGTCTTCTTTTTGCATTCTGGTGGGGCAGAAGGAGAAAGGCTAAAAGAAACAAATCTGTGTTTTCACGTGGCACAATAACAGAACAGGGCTAATTAACCCACTCCCACAAGTCCTTTCTATAGTGGCCTTGGTCCATTCACAAGGGCTCTGCCACTAGGCCCTACTCCCAATGCTGTGGCACTGGAGATACATTTTCCCATGCACGCATTTGAAGGGACACATTCAAACCATAGCAGGTTGAAGGTACAGGACTGTGCATGTGTGTGTGTGTAGTTCTATGCAGATTTATCCCACAAGAATCAAGGTTTAAAAGTCTTCCATCACTACAAAGGAGTTCCTTTTGTGCATACCTACCTTCCTCTTCCCTGTCCTCAGTGACAACTAACCTGTTCTACAGTTTTATAACTTCAAGAATGTCACATAAATGAAACCATGCAATAGTAACATTTTAGGTTGACTTCATTTTTTTACTAAACCTAATGGCCCTGAGATTCAGTTTGCTTGCACACATACATAGGTTATTCCTTTTTTATTGATTAGTTTCCTTTTTATGAACATTCCCAAATTTCACCCATTGAAAGACATATCAGTTTCTTTTTTCTCCCTTCCTCACTCCTTCCCTTCCTCCCCTTCCTTTTCTTTTCTTTTGCTATGGTGAATAAACCTGCTCTACATAGTTCTGTTCAGGTTGTTTTGTAAAGATCAATTTTCATTTCTCTTGGATAATCACCATATAGAGTACATTTGCTGGGCGTGCAGTAAGTATACACTTAACTTTGTAAGTAATTTGAAAAACTTTGCCAGAATTACTGTATTACTTTCCATTCACATCAATAATATAATAGAGATCAGCTTCTGGGGGTGGATCACCACACCCAATTTAGATTTAAGATTATAAAATGATGCATTCCCAAATTCTATTTACCAATGTCCCATTTAAGCAACCAAAAAGTTACTTCAGGCTCTTCTATCTTGTCTCATAATTTCTTCCATGTAAAAACCCTAAAAGCACTGCTCTTCTTGGGGGAAGGTCCTACTGGCTGCATTCTCCTTTCTCTTGAGGGAGAGAAGGTACTGGATAGGTTGCACTAGTGGCCTCCTGCTGGTCACCCACACCATGAATGCATGAACCAGAATGCTGGGGACAGTGGGAATGACTAGGATGATCATAATTCTACAGGTTTGCTATACTTTTGTCTGAAGCTAACCAATCTGCATGGTGACCTACAGACAGGAGAAAGTACAGACTGCTATTTTACTTGCCAAATGAACACTTTACTTTCAGACACAAAGGACACTTGACAGACTGTTGAATGAAGTGCTTGCATGGCTGAGGTAGAACAAACTGGATGCAACTTACTTTCCCCCTCAAGCTCATGCCATTCTTTGTGAAGAGGCCCAAAGTACTCACTATTAGTCTTAGGAGATGAAATGACAAGTAAGAAGTAGAATCCAATTACAAAGGCGGCTCTGGGTTTCTGCTCTCCTTACACTTTCGCACAACTGCATCTTGAAAATGATGTAATTCATAGTTATTGTGGGTAAACTGTTTCCTTTTATTTACTTCTAATCATGAGATTGCCTTTCTGGTTAACAAAATGTTGGAGATTTTTAGGGAAATTAAAGTTTTTCAGAGTTTGCCTCTGCTTCTTTACCTATATACTATGAGCAATTTACCATTTGTATTGATTTATGAAAAAGAATTTGAACAGATGAACGTCACAAACATACTGATGAGTATAAAAACTAGAAGACGGCTTACCATGTGATTCCATTTTTACAAAGTTCAAGAACATGTGAAACTGATCTCTGGTGACACAATTCAGAACAGTGGTTGGAAGTGGGGTAACATTTCTTAGGAAGCAGCATGCAAAAGTTTTCTGGGGTGTTAAAATGTTCCATAACTTGACCTAGTGATTACACAGGTGCATATTCACCAAGCTGTACACTTAGGAGCTGGACACTTTATGTATGTTATTCTTTAACTAAAATTTAAATTAACTGAAATTAAAGAAAGAAAAGGAAAAGCTTGTTGATAAAATTAGAGGCAGTATAGAGTTTGGTTTTCCATTTCAGTTTCCAGGAATTTTAAATCTTTGCAAATTGTCATTTTCTCCAATACAAATAAGACCCTGTTCTCGTGTCTTTCCTTTTACTGCTCCCAGCTTCTTAACTAGTTAGATTTATGTTCCAATGTCATGCACATTGTAACTGTTAAATTAAAATATTATGAAGCAGGATGTGGAAGTAATAAAACTCTATTAAGATCTGTTTAGGCCTTTTAAAAAATCCACGATTCCTTTCACTCACATGACATTTTTCATTCCTTTTTTTTAAAATTTGGATCCAAGGAATTTTGCATGCTGTGGGTTGACATTTAGTTAATAGCATCTTTTCCTGAGATTCCAGCTTCTTGAATTAACATGATCAAGAACAGGGACCTGATGATACTTGTTTGCACATCTGGCTCTTTTCCAAAACAGGGGAAGGAGGAGTCAAATCTTCAAGGTCATCTTTATCTCAAGGAAACATATGTCTCGAATTTTTGCAAAAATATCAGATACCACCTTCTCACCAACAAAATGAACAAACAACTCTTCCCATACAAGAGCTGTGGTTGTAATATATCTGCTATTTTTCATTTGCTTCCCTAATGTCTTGTGTCTGGAGTCTTTCCTATTAAGCCACGAGAAAGAAAAATACATGTAGTGTAAACCACGGGGAGAGAAGTGACAGCCTGTTCAAGGGACCGAGTCAGGTTTAAGTTCTTAATACTCAGGGGATGGGCTGAGAAGGAAAGAAGACAACTGAGGAATACAGGAAGAATCTGTCTAGGAAGTCGTGGGTACTTAAGATACATTTCTTAAAAAGAAAAGGCTGCTCCAAATTATTTATGCAAGCAAAGAACGAGCAGACAGTGGGTCCCTTGGCATCTGACCCACTGTCTTCTTCCCAAATGCTTGGCTTGGGAATTTCATGTTGCGGGAGGGGGCAGAGCTGTAAGTACAAAATGTGAGGAAGAGAAAGACAGATGGAGAGGAAAGTATGGAGCCTAGCGAATGCAAAGCCCGCTCCCCGAGACAGAGCGGGAACTTGGCGCCTCTTTCCACCCCGCTGCCCCCAGCGTGGCAGCCCTCTGTGTGTCCCGACGCCGTGGGCCTGGCCTTCAGCGCGGGAGAAGCAGGGTACTCGGACCGGTGGGAGCGAGCAGGCCGTCGACAGGTGGGGAGGTGGCGGACTTTTGTCTCGGGCAGGAGCTCGCTGAGCTGAAAGGGCCGAAAGCAAGGGCGCAAGCAACAGGGTCCGCTCGCCACTCCGGGCTTCTCTAATTAGACGGGGTGCGGAGTGGCATTGGTTCCCAAACGTTTTAATCGCGCCTCCTTTCAATGGGCAGGGATAAATGTAGCCACTGTTGCTCTGTGCTGAATGGGTCGCAAAGGCCCCGCCGGCCCCCAGCGTGGCCATTCAGGGCTCTTTTCATAACCCCGAGCAGCTCAGCCCAGGCGCAGCACTCTGCCCAGCGCCCCTAATTAGTCTAATTAGGAAGGTGGAATCAGAGAGGGAAGACTAGGAAGATGCTCGAGGCTGCCAATCTGGGCTGATTTGGGGCTTACTTTCTCTCCCCAGAAAGAAAAGGCCGCGGAGAAGGAGCAGGCAGGAGCCGCGCCCGCCGCCTGGGCCCTGCCTGGGCCCCGGCCGGTCAGCCTTGGTCTCGGGCCTGTCCAGGAGGCCGGCAGGCCAGGCGGCGACGCGGACACGGACACGGCCCCCAGCCCAGCCGCGGCCGCCCCTTCCTCACCCGGGAAGTCCTGGGGCGCGGAGTCCACGCCTCGCCTCGGCGTCCGGCGCGCCACGTGGCCGCTCCGCGCGCCCGGGACCGGCCCGCCGGGCCTCCGAAGCCAGGGACTCGGGCGGCGCGGCCTCCTCGGCGCCCGCCGCTGGCCTCGGGCCGCTCCCCCGCGGGGCCCCGCCGTCCGGCGCGGACCTGACCGGCGCGCGTCCCCTGCGCTCGCTCGACGGGGCAGGGAAGAGGCTGCCCGGGTGGCTGGAGAGCACCGAACCCTTAATTGTGCTATAAATCAGGCAGGGGAGTGCGGTGGGGTTTGTGCAGGTGTAAAAACAGAGGGGGAGCCGGCCGAGCCGCCGAGCGCCGGGCAGGTCAGCACCTCCAGCAAACACAGTCCGCTGACAGCAAAATAAACAGCCGGGCCGGGGAGGAGCGAGGGGCAGGCCGGCCGGCGGCGGGGCGGCGCGGGGCTGTCGTGGGAGAAGGCCGGCGGGAAGGGGGTGAGCGGCAAACCTCCCTGCCTCTGCGCCCGCCCGCCCGCCCTCCCGGGAGTGTTGGACGGCACAGCCGCAGCCGGGGAGCGCGCGCCGCACTCCGCTGCCAGGGCCACGCGGGCCGCTGGTGGCCGGGCCAGGCCTCTGCGCACCGCCTGCAGCCCCTGGGCTGGGGCAGCGGGTCCTAGCGTCCCCTGCCAGGCGACACGGCCCACAAACCATCCAGTCCCGCTTCATTTCCAAGGGCTGACTTGGGGAGAAAGCTGCTGCCGCCGGGCCGGCTGGGTCGGGCCGGGCCGAAGAAGGCCACAAACCAAGTATCAAAGACGACCTGGAATTAATTCGTACACTGCTAGGGAGCAGAACGCTGCGGTAACTCTATGGAGGCGGTGGCACAAGCAGCAAGCAGATTCACAGACAAAGGAAAACAATGCGAGTCTCCTTAGATCATTTTTCTGGACATTGTTTAAGGCCTGAAAGGGACCAAATCGTTTCAAAATGTTGCCAGTAAAAATTATCCTATGTGGAATGCAACTAATCCTTTTAGGTTCCTGTCAAGTGTTTCCACAAAAGGAATCCGATTTTTCAAATCAAAGATCCAAATGTCTTTGGGGAGAGATTTATTTCATGCCAGAGCTTTAGTTACAGAATAGAGTTACAATAACAACCCGCACCCACCAACTCCCTAAAATAAGGGATCCCATCCCACAGGATTCTAAAGAGGAGTGAGAGTTGGTTTGCTGGAGTCCTGCTATGAGTGCAGATTGCAGGGCAAGGATAGGAGACCGAGGCAAAGAAATATTAAATTCCTTAAATAGAAAAACAGAGTACAGAGTGCCTCAGCATTTTTGTCCTCTGTACCCATGGTTACTTTTAAAGAAAAGAAGATTCAAACTTAGGGATTTGAACTCAGTTCCTTGTCAATGACAACTTAAAGGTAAGGTTAATGTTTGAACTGAATTCAGAAAAACTTAGGTGCCTGTGTACCCTCAGTGGTCCAAAACCTGGGCTCTATGATGTGAGCTGCACATCAGTTTCTGTAAGTGGAAGAATATTTAAAACTGTATTAAATGATAAAAGAACTGCACTTTATTTTTATTTTTAATTATTTATTTTTGTCTTTTTGAGACAGGGTCTCACTATGCAGTTCAGGCTGGCCTTGAGCTCACTTTGTAGCCCAGGCTGGTCTCAAACTCGTAACGATCCTCCTGCCTCAGCCTCCCAAGTGCTGGGATTATAGGCATGTGCCACCACACTTGACTAATTTTGATTTTTAATAAAATGTTTGTGTGGGGAAACGTGCTCTAAGGTTTTATCCTGTGCCTCTGTAACTTGTCACAAACCCTGTCGAACATAAACTGAGCAGGCTACAGTCTCAGGGCACAGTAGTCTATCAGGGCCTTATCCCCAAAATCACCCTCCTGTGCCCCACCTTTTCAAGAGTTAGCAGCTGGGGACACAAAGTGACCTATTAGTACAAAGGCTTCAAAACTTGGAAGGAAACACAGATTCACAGTTCCTGCCTGAAGGAGTCTGACGCTGAGTTACCGCCATACTCCCACACGCACTTAGATGTCTTAGGCATTTTGTGAGTAAATTGGCCACACCAGAAAGTTATTGTCAAGAAGGTATTATCAGTTTAGTTCACATACCAACAAAAATTTTGGTAATGAAAAATTAATGATGAAATATGTTTCAATAATGAAATGTTAATGAAAATGCTTCAATGGAGAATGGAAACAAATGACCTTCCTAACTTCTCCAGCCCACTGTTTCCTGCTAAAATGGCGTATTCCTCTCTTCCCCAAGGGAGTGCTTCTGTTATTACAGGCAGTATGATGGCGAGAATTCTTTTATTTAATGGTGGACTATAATTCCTGTATTTAACAGTGCAATCAAAAGATTTGCAATTAGCAGGTGCTCAATAAACAGTACAGACTAATGCCACTTTTCAAAGCTTAGGGGGTCAAAGAGGTGGTCAGTAGATAAGTAGAAGAAAGAAATAGAGCAAGAGACTGGAAGAATGGATTTTAAACTCCATTAGTTTATTTATTTTAGAAGTTATCAGTCCAAATACACATCTGGCTCAAGTAAGAGAAAACACGGTGCTGTCTCTTTTATCCTCATCATTAAAAAAAAAAAACTTCTTTCATAAACAGGGATGGGAATTTTGGAGAAAGATTTTTTTAATATATCTAGATGAAATGAATTAGATTTCTCTAACTTAGATATTTAGGTGTACTCCAAAGTTTAGAAATCAACCTTGCTTGCTTGCTTTCTGATGACTAAGGATATAGGAAGAAGCTACACAAGAAATGTAATCCTTTCCATTAATACACATTTTATGTTTTCCAAAGCATTTTCATGTAAATTATATTATTTGATTTTCACAAGCCAACCTACAAAAAAAAAGAAAAGAAAAAGAAAAAAGAAGGAAGAAAGGAAAAGGGAAAGAAAAAAAAAGAAAATGATGAGGATGAAAACTGACTGAACATTTAATTTTAATACATTTCTTCTACAGGCATCGGAGATTGGCATGCTTTTTCTCTCTGTAATCAATTATTTAATAGAACATGATCTTGCACAGTCATTTTCACACATGTGGTGCTCTATGCACAAAATAAACATAGAACCAGTTATTTTTCCTTCATAAAAGTCTTTGTGGACTTTTCAGAAAATGTTGCTTCCTTTTTTTGCTGAAAATATCTGCCTTCCGGCTATTTTAACGAGAATTCCAAGGCAAGTGTTCAAAGATACTTCTGCCATAAAGAATCTGCACCCTCCCCTCTTTTTCTTTGTGGAGTGATACTGCCCAATAGTTATAAGAAAGAGAGAACCCTGCCCTGTGCCCTCTGAGGCGTCCCCAGCAAGGCCCACTTCAGATTTGGCCTCTGCCTCCCACCTTCCTGGTGCCCACTGCACTGCTGGGCCCAGGACACATTCCATGTCGCCTGCACGCGGCTCCCCGCAGTGGGGCCCTGCTCTTGGGAAGACACCTCTCTTGAAAACTGGTTACTCTTCCTTTAAGAGTAGAAAAACATCCTTTCAAAAGTCTCATAATGTCAAATTCAGAAGTAGGATTTTGCAGATCATTTAAATAAACTTGCTAATATTAACTGACTGCTTTTCTTCCTGGAATGCATTTTGTTGTCTTTCAAAGTTTAGAATTAAAAAGGATTTTTAAAAAGTTTCTGGCAAAAAAAAATTCACAGATTTTTCTCTAGAAAATCATATTCTCTTGCATTAAGCAACGTCCTTTGGAAAGACTGCCCCCGCACAATTTGTGCCGGGCAACCCTTGCACCGACTCCACCCTGGAAGTCTTTCTACTGGACAAAGCAGTGACCTTCCCCGAGGAGGCCAGGC
>RJWT010003940.1:0-34857 GCA_004365215.1 Cuniculus paca
TACTTTCAACATGTTACTGTCGTACTTCTCCTCTAGCTTACAATAACATTAAGGACTTGAACTAGGAAGAGCGAAGTATAAGGGAAACGTATGGCCTTACCAATGGCCACTGCTGTATTGTGTAGATGTCAGTGTTTGATAGATGTCTATGATTCACTCTTGTATAACACATTTTCTTAGACTTTTCCAGGAAATATTTAAGAACACTGCTTATGGTGTAGCTCAGCATGCTTTTAACTCCAGCTCTCAGTTTCTTACAGCAGCAACTGCAGCATAATACTTACATTTCACTATTTGAGAGGGAGTTCATGTAGGCTCTCTCTCTGTTGGAGCCCCATAGCCTTACGAGTGACTTTCTTGGACTAAGTCCTTTAAATGATGATTTTCTGTGAGATTTCTTGCCTTTATCATTGTAAAAAGGATAGCATGATCCTTATTAAACACTTTTTCTCTCCATTTGATTGTCCAAGGTAAACGTCCCAGGCTTATGTCAAATTTTGATCATTGTTGCTTCAGATTCTGATTGACACACACTAAACTCTCCAAATAGTCCTTTGAAGTCCAACTTGAGGGAAATAAAAGTGATTTTTCTCTACTTTAAGGAGAATATGGGAGAGAAGAAATATCATTTAAGTCTACATATTTTTGAAAGACAAGTTCCTCTCTTTAATCATCAGCCACATGTTTAGACTCTTTAGATGGGCTAAAGTGGAGAAGTAAATTTTAGGCTCCAAATTTTACAAGACCTGCATCAGTTGTGTGACAAAACTTGCACATTAAAGAAGGACTATGGTGATAATTTGGTATCCCTTGTATTTTCTTCAACCTCTGGAATACAGTGAAGATGACCAAGAGTCACCTTTTAATAAACAGTCATATAACATCATTATACTTTGTGAGTAAATAATGCAAGAAAATCCAATAATATCAGTGAAAAAATTGTAAAATAAGATTTTAGATAATGCAAAAAAAGAAAACCAAATAATGGAAAGCTAACACATGGAGATAGTGTCAATAGCAGAAAAAGTATGAAATAAAGGTAAAAATATGATTGCTTATCCTTTAAGATTCCATTAGTAAAAAGAGACTTTAGGAATCAATTGATGAAATTTTAATAGTATTTTAATATTTCAAGTATGTTTTTAATATACTAAAGAGTGGGAATTTAAGCTATTATAGTATGATAAAATATGTTTTCAAAACATAAAAGAAAAATTTAACGTGTTAAATAGTGATTAACTAAGTGGTTTTCAATACTTTCTAATGTCTAAACTAAGTTAAATGTGACTTTGATACAGGAAACACATGAGACCTTGGTTTGGTCACAAATGGAAATTAAAACTGAAGCAATAATGCAAATTGACAGGCCAAAACTTTAATGGAGGGTTAGGAAGAAAATACAAGTGAGCAAAGGACTTTACCTTGAAGAACTAAAGTGGGCATGGTCCTGAGAAGATCAGACTGAACAATTTACTGAAGTATATTATTATCTTTCATGGAATCTAGAGTGTCTGGGGCTGGTCATTTTCCATTTGGTCCCAAATAAGGCAGTTTTTGGAGAATACTGTACTTTCTCTTATTCTAGGGGATTTGCTCTTAGTATAAGATATTGATCAGTGGCTATTTAATCTGTGAAGACTCCCATTCCCTGTAGTGTGTATGATCTATGTGATGAGTAAAGGTGCATTCCATACACTGTTGGCAAGGGAGGGTAGGAAAAGATGATTTCTTCACATTAATTGCATGGACAATTAGCATGAGTTGTGGCCTAAGAATCCCACTCCTGTCCCTCAAGAGACACTGTTTTATTTCAACTTTAATCTGATTAATATGTGGTGTGCACATGTACAGAATTGTGGGATCCTATCTCACAAGTTGTCATATTTTGAAAAATATTTTTGACAAAACTTATTTATACTAACTCTAAAAGTAAATGGTATAAGTCATTCAGAGCTACATTTTTATTAGCACCTTTCACAAATGAGAATTCAATTAAAATTTTTAAAAGAATGAAATAATCTACATTGTATGCCATTTTGTATCATCTAAATTCAAATATCAAGGTTTATTTAGATCAGCCTCCTCAAACAATGAATGAGGTCAGAGGAGAAACTGAAAAAATAAAAAAAGATGTGAAATAGTTTCATGTTGAAAGGCTAAGCAAATAGGACTATCTCATTACCATTTCTATCTTTATGTTTGAACTAATTACGTTTAGGTCTAATTATGTTCCTTAATTCAAAATGTAAATTTTTTTTTTTACTAATTCTTTACACATTTTCTAGGTGCCAGATTTCATGGAGGTTGTTATGATTTAGAAGTAAAACATTTCCCAAAAGTAGCAAGTGCTCAGAGGTGAAATTTTTGGAAGGTGATACCATAAATAGGAAGCTATATTCATTGGTAGATTAATTCACTGATGAGTTCAAAGCTGAATATAGGGTTAGGGGGTTAGGCCCTGTATCTTAGTTACTTTTCTCTCATTGCTGAGACAAAAATAACACCCAAAATTAAAGGAGGAAAGATTTATTTGGCTCACAATTATAGAGGTTTCAGTCCATAATGACTGGCTCCAAGTCAGGGTGGCACACGGCAGAAGGCAACAGTTCATGGCAGCAGAAGATAGCAAAAGCAACAAGCGCAAAAGAGAAAGAAGCAAGCCTCTTTTCCTTCCTTATGTTTTATGTAGGTTACCCACCCTAGGATGGGTGTAGCACTCATACCCTCAACCGCAGCACTAGACAATGAACCAATTGCAAACTCTAGATTCAGCTGCCTCCAAAAAGCCTGCCCCGTGATCCCATGAGGCTTTCAGGGGACATTAAGACTCAAATTATAACACCTGGTTAGAAGAGACAGGTCACTGATTATAGGACCCGGAGGTGTAGTGTATATTCTCCTCTCAGATTCCACTCATCTCTCTACTTCCTGGTTGCCATGGGGTGAGCACCTGTCCTCTCTCATGCCCTTCTCATGCTGTTCCTGTGCTGAACTCAACCTACCATGGAATAAACCCTCTGAAACTCTGAGCCAAAATAACCCTTTTCTCTTTTAAATTGTGGTTGTTTGAGATTACGTCTCAGTGATGGAAAAGCTAAATAATACAGAAATCGGTCTTAAGGATTACAAACAGAATGCTTACCACAAGAAAGACAATGATTCCAATGACTGGAACTTGCAGAAAACTTAAACCATTGCACAATTTAAAGCAGGTGAGCCTCTAAACAACTTTAAATATCATAGCTGAAAAATCTTTGTTAAAAATGGTATCATAAATTCCAAATATGAACAAAAACAATGGGAAGTGTATCAAGAGTTGAGTAAGAGTGGAGAGAAGGAAGGAAAAGGGATGAAAAATTAATTAAGATGTATTATGTACATGTATCAATGCCCTACAAGAAATACAAACATTATGTACTAATGTTGGGGCACAGTTATAATGTAGGAAGATGTTTATAAGATAGAAAACATAGATATTTCATGATCAATTAGAAGTCTCTGACCAAGTTCTTGTTCTGCTGTTTCTGCTGAATTAAATTGACCTTGAGGGTGTCTACAGCTCAACTGCATACCTCTGATGAGCACTGAGTCAGAGTAATTGTCTATGCCTTAAGGCACCCTGGGTTAATTCAAGAGCCCCCTCTATTATGGCAATGTCTTTAACTATGCTCACTCTGTAAGGTCCCCTACTCTTGTTCCCAGAGTGTTTCTATATTATGTTAAACAATTTCTTTGTTTCAAGACTAGCTGGCCTGTCAATATATGACTCTGTGTATGTAACCAATTATGCAATGTTTTGTCACTTGCTTTGCACCTCTCATTTCTAAATTCTATATAAACTAAACTCTTCCTAAATTCAGTGTGATTGCCTTTGAGGAATTATCCTGCAACTGTTCACTGGCGTGAAGATTCAACAGTCCGCTGATGTAAAGATTAAATGCTGCCTTCTTATCTCCTTGGTGCAAAGAGTCTTTCTTTGGTTTGGTTTGGTTTGGCTTGGCTTGGGAATTTCCTGCAACACTATAAGCAAGTATTAATAAAAAAATACAATTGAAGTCATAGGCCAGAGACTGTTTCTTAGTATGTAATTACTTATGTTATCTGGAAAATAAATATCAAAAAGCCAAATTTTAGAAAATATCATTATTGGAAATTTACTATGGGAAAGCATTAAAAATGAAGAAAATGTTGAGAAGATTGCTATTAAGCTTCTATAGAAATGTATAATACACTGATTGGCTCATGAACAACAAAGATTTACTTCCAGTAGTTCTGGAGACTAGAAGTCTGAGACAGGTTGGCAGTATGGATGAGTTCTGGTGGTGATGTTTTTGTTTCAGATTGTCTTTTATTGTATCCTCTCATAGCAGAAAGAAGGCAAGAAGGCTCTCAGAAGGTTTCTTTATAAGGATACTAATCACTTTCTTGAGATCTCTACTTTCAAAATCCTTACATTCTAATATCACAACATTAGGATGTAGAATTTCAACATGACATTTAGAGGATGTGAATATTCAGTCTGTTGCACTTGATATCACATTACTCTTGTTTTCATAATACTGAAAATATATATATACCGTAAAGTTGCAAATATAACATTAAGTATGAAAAATTCAAAGACAGAGGTATAAATAGAAGTCTCAGAAGCATCCAGAAATAAAACCTACTGTGAGACTTAATGGTAGAAACTTGCACAAACACTGTTAGAACAAGTCTAATCAGTCAGTTTAATCTTGTGTTATTATATGTTTGCCATTCTTACAGTTGTGAGAAGTACAGGCAAATTTCATTATTTTACTAAAACATTTACTGAAGTCTATACAATATTCTTGAAGAAAATATGAGGGATAACTCAGTTCATAAGTGTGTTTTGCTGTGATTTAGAAAGAGGTAGCTAATGGCATTATGTGGGAATTGTGATGTACCTGTCTAGTCATTTAAATTTTAAAGCAAATATAAGCAATTAGATTTATATAAGCAAAGAGATTTACAAACAAATAGATTTATGACTAAACATTCCTAGTTCAAATATCAGTGCATTGAATTTGATAAAAGTTGGAGAAATCAAAGTTTTTGAGAATTTTGAACAAAGACCAGGAGAAATGTAATGAGTGGCCTTGTACTTAAAAGAAGAAAATCAATAACAAAGCTACAGACTAAGAAGTTTAGCACTGTAGGTGATTTTTCCTTTATTCATGACCCAAAGAATTCAAAGCATAATAAGATAGCTGTAGCAATACATAAGATAAACATAAGAGTTATGCTTAGATTATTTTAGAGTTCAGTTAAAAAAGACTTTTTGAGCATACATAATTTAGAAAGGTCTGGATTTTCTTTAAGAATTGGAAATATAAATATTTTGAAATGAAAAATTAAGTAATGAATTTAGCCTATTTAAATTTGTTATTTAAATTTAAATTATTTAAAAGTGAATACATAAGAAGTATATTTAATACTTATAAATATGTATAACACTTAGATTACCACAAGAGAATAACAAGTAAAAATATAAATATGTTGATCAAAACATAACGATCATTACAAATTGAAAAGATTACCAGAAATGTTAAGGTGTTCATATTGCAATATCCATTTGACAAATATATTTTCATTTTTCTTTTATTATAGTGAAGCTATCTTATTACTTGGAGGGGATGTTATAAAGATTAATTACTTCATTTTTGAAAGAGTTATTGAAACTTAATATGATTAAATAAAAAGACAAATGATAGATTAAAGTGAGAGCTATGAACAATTGCCACAAACTCAAGGATGAAGGTAAGTATTTCATGGGCAACACATATTAACTAACAGAAAGCATAAGTTTAATAATCTACTGTGTACATTTTATTAATCTACTGTGTACATTCCTTGTGCAAAAGTTTTATGAAAGTTTATCTAATCCTTGACAAACCCTATGCTTACTTGCCTTTTCATTCAGGACAGTATATTCTGTATGTTTTTCTAGCTCTCTGGTCCTGTTCATATTCCTCTTTTTTTGATATAACCTTGAGGAAAGGAGTTTTTCTGGATTTAATTATTGTGCATTTACTTTGCGGTATGTTTTAGCAACATTGTAAATTGTTTAATTTTCTGCAAAATTGACTGTGTCAGGCCAAGAGGTGGCTCTGAGAAAACAGCAGTAATGAGGATAAAGTTCCTGGTCCTCTTGATGCCAGTATCAACTGGAGGAAAGAGGCATCAGTCACAGAAATACAAATAATTATCATTACACTCTGGTATATGTTATAAAGGAACATACAGGGTTTATGAGACTCTATAACAAGAGGCTTTGCTATCTAAAGAAAAGTGATATTTGCAGCCATGAATATCATGGAGGAATTGATATTTCTACTAAGACCTGAAAAGTTATTAAGAATTGGGTATGGGCAGTAGTAATGTATTACAAGCAGAAAAATTTGCTTATTTATGAGCTTTTCGGTGTGCCTCATAAAACAAAATAGCAATAAAATTAAATATCATTCACTGATATTTTATTATTTTAGTTTAATGCCCATAACTTGATCAATTACCTATTATTTATGGAATTACTAACCATGTAAAATAAATAACTGCCCAACAAATAAAGGGCATAGGATTTATTTTCAATGTCATATGGCTTGCTAAAGTCATAGCAATTATAAGATACTCTGATCTGGATATCAATTTCTCAGATTGATTTATTCATGAAAAGATTTTTATGCTTATAACAATGATTATAAAGTTCCTGATACTAATCAAATTGTGATATTTTTGACTTAATATGTCTCAAAATATAATTCACAAGAGCAAGGAGTATGAATTCTAGAAAGAGATGGAGGAAAGTTGTTTAAAAAAGAGACTTAGATAAAATATTTCTGATTAAAATTCAGATTTTCATTTTCATAAACCTGTGATGTGCATGTTCAGGCATTGAACCCCTCATGTGCTTTATTTTCCTTCTACTCAAAATAGAACTCATAACACTTCAGATGTTTTTTATAATGAATATTGTTACAGTTTTTCCCAAGTTGTTTTCAATGTTAGGATACACTGTCCCAGTGATCAAAGTGTGTTTTTTGTTCCTTTATCAATGAAAAAAATACTGTACAGAATTAACTTAAGGATTTACTTGTTATAATGTTTTCCAAGACCTAGGAATCCTCCTAGTTTCAGTAATAGCATACACTATGAAAGTGAGACTTCATATGTGTATTGTAAACTGACATGTCAAATTTGTATTTTTTTATCTCTAACACAGTCTCATAATTGTCAACATTCTGTGACTGGGAGACAAGAAGCAGAAATGGGCAATATGTTCACCTGCGTAGTTTTGCTTTGGTCTTAGAGAAAGTATGCAGTATTCCCTCCCACACAAAAGTTGATACTTTTCATAGTTATTATTTGCTTCTTAAGAATGGAAGAATGAAGAGTTGCTTAGATACATAGAATTCATATGTTAGTCTCCTTTCTCTAGTAATAAAAAGTAAGTAAAGACATAATTTTTTAGATGCTGTATACCAATTGTTATGATTTGGTTCTCAATGTTCCTCCAAAGTTTAATATAATGGTAGGTGGGGCTCTTCATGCGTGGCTGGATCTAGAGTGTGCAATGCTGGAATAAAGTTGTACGATTAGTAAAGTAGTCCACTGATTGGTTTGGCATAGTTCTTGGTGTGGATAAAGGAAGAACCATTATCTCTGGGTGTGAGTGCTACCCACCCTAAAGGGAGGTACCCTGGATAGAACATAAGGGACAGAAAGTGGGTTGCTGTCTTCGTTTGTTCATCGGTGCTGTTTTGGTATTTTGTAACATTGCTGCTTTCTGCCACCATGAGTTGTTTCTCCTCTGTGTTGCCCCTCTGCCATGCCACCCTGTCTTGGAGTCAGCCAACAATGAACTGAAACCTCTACAAACTGTGAGATGAAACAAACCTTCCCTCCTTTAACTTTGGTATTGGGTATTTTGTCTCAGCAATGAGAAAAATGAGTTATCAACCAATAGAAAGTAAAAACTGTTGATCTCTGTGACTGAATGGCCTGATAAAGAAATGAAAAGATAAATACAAAGATTAATTATTGTACAATGGTATAGAAATGAATCATAGCCTAAGTCCTTGAAAAAAACCTATGGCTTCCAAACCAAGACTTTCAACCAGAAGTTCAGATTACTTCTCAGTTCAAATGAAGTAACCCTAATACAAGGAACCTGTACTCTTCAGCTTGGTTTGCACATAATACCATTATATACCTGTAAATGGATACAAAAGGGGCATACACGTCTGTGTGTGTGTGTGTGTGTATGTACATCTAGTACTGTAATAATACAGCTATGACAGCCTAGTCTTATTTTTGAGAATCCATACTAAGACTTTTTACTGTACTGAACTCTTCTAATTTCAGGTTATGATTGCCAGATGAAGCTTCTGTGTTCAGGTTGCACGTCACAGTGTTCTTCAAGTTGTTGGTGACCTCTTACTCCGGGACTAAGACCTGAATCTTTAAATTCTGTATTTTGTGGCATCTCTTCTACTATATCTGTGTTTCCCATGTAAAACTGTTATAATTGCTTAACCTACATTATTTTTCTTATCCCACACAATATACCCAATGATTCTGATTTACATATAAGAAGTAGAGCTTTATAAGCTGAAACTACTTAAGTCACTGTGATTGTAAGCAATAGAATTAGGGCTTGAATTAACCTCATAACAGGGATTTGAAACACTAGATGTTCTACTAGTTTCTTGCTGACTTTGTTCAGGAAAGTGAAACTTCCTGTATCTGAAGTATGTGCTCATTCATCATCATTCTCACAATGAAACTTGCCCTGAAGGCCTTCTGCTTTTTATTGCAGTCACATTCCCCATGAGATATCTTTACAACACTCCCTGGTTTCTGCTGCTTGTGTACATCATGCCCCAGGGCTCCACTTGCACTTCCAAGTGAGAATTAAGTGTACGATTTTACTACGGTGTCCTTCCCTTGTCTCTCACTATTCTTTGAGGGCAGAATGAGAGTTCATCCTATCAGCTTTATAATCTAGCCCTCTCTGAATTTTAATAAGCTATGATTAACAACATTTTTAGTTTTCTATGATAACAAAAGCATACCCTTAATTGTATGTAAAGTAGAATATTCCATAGATATCTGCATATAGTGGTTTAGACACCAGTTTTTATAATGCACTTTTAATCCATTTCCTATTAATATCTGTTTCATTAGCAATGGTTGAGGTCGGGCAAGAAAACAGATAGATTCCTCTTCTTTTGCCAACACCTTATTTAATTCCTCATGACTTTCTTTTTAAATTTTTATTTGTATTAGTACTTGTGTGGAGTTTATAATGATTACATTTATCATGGAAAGTTGGAGTATGTGTACTCACATGTACATACTTAATTCTTTTTGTGTTCTTTTCTTTCTCTCTCCCCTCCTTCCATGTTTTAGTTCCCGTCCTCATAATTTTAATATGCATACTCTATTAAACATAATTTTCACACATATTCTCTATTCTATGTATCTTCTCTACATAAGCCGTAAATCATGAATACTAAGTGGTAGTTGATTGAAACAGAAGTAATGATTTAGAGATACTGATTGAAAAAATATAATAATGAAGAACTTCTAGTTTTACAAGTCAATGAATTAAAATTAAAATTTTTATGAGCATAGGAAACAAGTACAATGTCATTGATATGAAAGATAGTTACAACTTTCTCAATGTGGATTCATTTGAAAAGGGAAGTATAGCTGGGCGTGGTGGCTCACGCCTGTAATCCCAGCCCTCGGGAGGCTGAGACAGGATTGTTGTGAGTTCGAGACCAGCCTGGGTTACAAAGTGAGCTCAAGGCCAGCCTGAACGGCATAGTGAGACCCTGTCTCAAAAACAGGGCTGGGGATCTAGCTCAGCGGTCTAAGCGCCTGCCCAGCAAGCACAAGGTCATGAGTTCAATCCCCGGTGCTGCAAAAAAAAAAAAAAAAAAGGGAAGTATAGCAAGTTGATGAACAAAAGATTGAAGTGTCAGCATGTGGGGAAAAGGTTTTAATAATGGTTTGAACATAATAAAATAGTTCATAAGTTTGTAAATGAAAACTCTATAAATGGTTGGAGGCACATTCTTTTCCTTAGAAAATGAGTAGTTAAGCATGTTGAAGGTTGTTAAATGGAGCTTACACAATCATTGCTGAAGGAAGACTTCTATCCAGATTTTACTCTCTGACGAGTCGACAGGTCCAGCTACTGGTAAACAATAAGGTAACAATTTTGAAAAGCAAACTTGCCCAAGAGGATATAAAAGTCAAAACATAAACTTGCCCTGGCTTTAGGCATTTAGGATACCAGGCTAACTTTCACAAAAGTAATTTGGGACCCTGCAAAAAAGAAGCAATGGGGCATTTTATATCTTTTTCATTGTGTACATGACTAGTTCAGGTCCTGCTGGAGCTGTGCATGACCTGGCAGCTTTGCTTGGGGACATAACAAAACAAAGAATCATGTTTGTTTAAATCTAGTGTGGTGGTTGCATCCAGGCCGAAGCACAGGGTGTGCTTAGGGACTCTGATACAACTGAAGGCAAGCTGGTAGAAGACAAATCCGCAAGAAGCAAAGTGGAAAATAAGCCCTAAATTATCCTGTTCCTTGATACAATCCATTTTGTTTCAAAATGTGCACATCTTCCTTGAAAAAGATGTATGATAATACATGTTGTAAAGGCAAATTCAAAGTGTATTACATTTTTTAGCTTGCCAACCATATATCCCTTGTAAAAGTTTAGGTAAAATTTTAAGATTTGATTACAATTACTAGGAAAAATAACCAGTCCCATTATATATATGAAACCTCTTGAGTACATCGACTTGAAAAAAGTGAGCTAAGGTTATTTAGAGGAATCCTATAATAATGACCAGTTTTTAAAAGAACATTTTGGTTAAGTGTACCGTAAAATAAAGCTTAGAATTTGTAAATTACATTTTTAAGCCTCCTTGTCTTAAATTTCTTAATGAAAGTTAATAAATGCATTGGATAGTCCCCTAGTATCTTGGCCAGTATTCTTTTACTTAACTGGGATATTAAAAGTTTCCGAGTTTTGATAGTGAAAACATTATTTAAAAAAAAACAAAAGGCAGCTTGACTTGGAAGCATTTCATTTTTTGAAGAACAAAAAATGAAAAGGAATTTTTTTCATCGTCATTGTAGTATGTCCTTGATATTCATTTTCATTATATTCTGTAACATACTGATTGTCTACACAGTATTGCCTTAACTAAAGAGCGAACCATAGGGAGGGAAAAGGCATTAAATACATCTACACATCTGCTTTCAGCCTCTCCATTATTGCCACAGAAGTTCTAAATCACCTTGTGTCTTACGACATTAAATCAAGCAGAGAAGGCAAAGGAGGCTGTGTCAGCATGCCGATGATAAGGCATTCACTGTATTGTCCGGTCAGTTTAGACTCTGTCGCTTCTCATTAAAGGCCATTAAATAGAGCAATTTTGATCTAGGACAAGTTTGTTAAAGTAATTCCATTTTTCTTTCCTGTCTGAAACAGTAATTAGCTTATCATAACAACTACAATATCAAAAGTATCTGACATTTTTTGTAGAATTTGTTTGTGTTTTTCTTTTATAACTTTATTCTGTAAGCTTTAAAAGAATATAGCATAAGATTAGGATGATTAAAAAATCTCCCATGCTGTCTTATAAATTTTAAAACCCAATGTGGTTTAACTGTGCTGGGTATACATTATTTTCTAAAGTGACCAGAATTTTTACTAATATTTTCTAAAATGTATTATATATTTTCAGTTTTCTTTATTTACTTTTTATAATTGGTCTTTAACTGATTGACAAGTATGTAAAAAGTGGGTATATTAGTGGAATGCCATGTAATGTTTAAATACACTGTGTTTAAAACAGAGAAAGTATCTATCTGCAAACATATATCATTTCTTTATGGTGAACATCTTTTCCTCTAGCACCTTTGACGTATTCGGTACATCATTGTTGTCTGCAGGGACTCTACTGTATAATAGCACAAACTTCTTGCTCTTGTATAATTGTAACTGACCACCCTTTCCTCATCCTACCTCCCTAGGTCCCACGCTTCAGACAACCTCCATTCTACTCTCAAATTCTTTGAGATAAATTTTGTTAGGCTTCACAGGAAGTATTGTCTTTCTGTGCCTGGTTTATTTCACTCAGCAGAATTATCTCTGGTTTCATCCGTGTTTCCACAAGTAACAGGACTTACTTCCAGCTAGAACAATATGTCCTTACTATACAGAATTTAGACAACGTAGACAATATAAAGAAGATAAAGGGTACTCCAAAGTCAATCACCCCAAAATAATCACTAAGTGCTTCAAACATAACTTTCTAACTCTGTGTGCAGGCGTGTCTGTGTGTGTGGATATCTGTGGGTTTACTGTTAATAGCCCAATCAAAAGACAGAAATCACAAATCTTAGCAGATGTTTATTATAAACACTGATTAAGTATTTTAAGGGATTAGCTACTAAGAAAATGCAAAAGAACTATATATTATAAATAAGGGATTACTGAATGTCTAAGGGAGAGTACTACAGAAAGAAATGCCTTGACAGTGTGATCCCTCTTTCTAAGGTTGGAGTTCAGTTGCCATTGGAGGCAGCAGGGTAGTCATTCTGTGGGTGACAAATTTTACTATGTTACTGTAATACATAGCTGACAGGTCCAAAAACCATGAAAGGAGACAATGTGCTGCATCTCCTGGAAGGCAACCACCCCTAAATGTCTTGTGGACTTCTGACTACAACATCATTTGGAGCAAACTTGGAAAGAAAACACGCTAAACTCAGAAAAAAAAAAGACTTTTACTTTTATTCTTCCATTTTCTTCTATTATATTAACTGACAGTGAACAGATTTTTATACAGCCAACTATATTCTGACAAGTAGGACAATAATGACTCTGCTGTTGAAGTAAATTATGCAATACTTTGTGATAACGAGCACAATGCATAACATTATCTTTTTTAAAGTTTTGTGTTTTATTTGATTTATGTATAATATTCATGCATATTTTGGGGTCCAACATGAAATTTTGATATATGTATAGATTGTATAATAATCAAATCAAGGTATTTAATATATCCATTGCCACAGGCATTCATTATTTCTTTATGCTGAGAACATTCAAAATCTTCCCTTTTAGTCATTCCGTGCCAACTTATTATTATAATATATAAAGAATTTAAAAATTCAACCACAAAAATGTTTGTTTTACAAATGGGTAAGAGAAATTCTTTCACAAGGGAAGATACATAAATAAATGGTCAACAGGTACATAATAAGAAGTTCCACATAGCTTGTCATGAGACAAATGCAAATAACACAGTGAAATATCTTGCTGCATTTAAAATACCTGATATTCAAAGAACAAAAAGTAACAGCCATTGACATGGATGTATCATCCATTGTTGATACAAATGGAAATTAGTACAGCCATTATGGAAAGCACTATAAATATCCTTCAAAAATTAAAATAAAACTATCTTACGAATCTTATCCTTTAAAATATATTGCACCATATATTCTTTCCTGAGTTTTTCACAATTAATCATGGTGAAGAAACATTGTTGAATTCTCCTTTCTTTTGTTGGTTTGGAAATTCCACTTGATTCTTCTTGTCTCATGGGCATTTTATCATTGCTAATCAAGATTGTCCTCATATTTGCCTTTGTGTTTATTTTCAGGAAAAATTCATTCACTTAAAAGCCCTTATCCTGAGAGAAAGAAATCCTCATGTTGAATGTTCACTTACATTTTAAATTACAAAGTCAAATGATTTTTGGTAGCACTCTACTACATATTTAAGGGGAATTGAAAATTTTAAATTGTAATATGCTCCTGTGCTATATACCTTTTTTCAGAAGGGAACTACTAAGTACTCGAGTTGAAAATACCACCAGTATTTCCTTCTTACACCTTTGAATCCCACTTATATATTTCAAAATTATTCTCTTTATTCAGGCTTTTAGTCATTGAATTGTTGTTCTCAGAAATGGAAGAAAAAGGTGTTAACACATATGTCGCCTAAAGGAAATGAATGTATTAGATGAGTTTTATTGCCTGTAAAATATATTCATAGTATATAAGGAATAATTTCAATATAGCAACAATTTAATTGTACAGTTATTTTATATGTACAAAGTAAAATTTACACTTACAGTACTTTTTTTTTTTTTTTCAGCACCGGGGATTGAACTCATGACCTTGCGCTTGCCGGGCAGGCGCTTAGACCGCTGAGCTAGACCCCCAGCCGTTTTTGAGACAGGGTCTCACTATGCCGTTCAGGCTGGCCTTGAGCTCACTTTGTAGCCCAGGCTGGTCGCGAACTCACAATGATCCGCCTGCCTCAGCCTCCCGAGTGCTGGAATTACAGGGGTGAGCCACCACGCCCGGCCACTTACAGTACTCTGAAAGAAGTTAAACAATGAATATGACAATTTTGTGTTTTAAACTTCACTGTAACAATTTTTATAAGAGCCAGAAATAAAGTGGCTTATTTAATGATGTATATGATTACATCTGATAGAATGAAATAAGAGAAATTAAAGTCATAGCTACAATAAAATAAGCTTATAAATCATAACTTAGAATATTTTAATGAAATAAATATATAAATTGATTCTAATAATTTCCAAGGGTAAAAATGATATAAGGAAATGATGTTGCGTATTTCAAAACTGCCACTCAAACATGCATGAAAAATCAATTCATGGAGGACATTGTTAAAAGTAAAATCTGCTTTTAACAAATCATATTTTGATAGATGAAGTATTTAATAAATGTAGTTTTGCTTATATTGATAGATACTTAAATGTATATAACTTTATATTTTACTTCTTTCTACAATAAAGGCTATTGAATTTTTATAATTATAAGAAAAATAGACACAATTTCTAGCAGTCTATTAGAGATAGAAATCTTCCCCAGTTGCTATCAGTTTATGGGACGTAACACTCTTGCTACCTATTATGTTTCCTGACATCTCATACTCAGGTGGAGTATTTCTTTCCATACACTTTTACTAGTTACAATGAATGCTTACATGTATATATGTATACATATTCCATATTTGTTTGTTTCTTTTCTTCTATAGTTCCACACTGGCCCAATTTATCATCATTTTTGTAAAAGTATATTAGGAGCCTCCTAATTCTTTTCTTGAGGTAGTGCTTACTTTCCTTGTGTGTGTTACCCACAAGTTAGGCTTAATTATTTTAATTCATCTTTTCACGTTCCTCTGTCTATTCAAACTATGCAATTGCTTTTTCCTGTTCTTAGATGAAGATAAACTTTCTAAGTAGATCTACTATTTTACATCACTTTTCTAAAAAAGAAATCATTTTAATAGTTTTCTCCTGGCTCAACTTATTAGATTACCACTCCAATAGACAGATGAGAGGATTAGTGTGAATGAGATACTGCAGTAAGGTTTCTGAGAAAGCTTCCAGAAGAGTTTGGTCCAGGGCCGTGGGATTTTTCCAAGACTGAACACTCATTCCACATTATAAGTGATGGAGAATGATATATGGGTATCCAAAAGGGCCTGGAGACAGACTCTACTTTAGTAATCCTGTAGGCACTTGAATCTAGGGCATTAGAGATGCCTTTTCATAATTGAAATGAGATATCACTGGAGAGATTTCAGCAGAATATTGACATAATTTATACAAAAGACTTCTCTTTAAAAATAGAGCATATGTATTTACAATGGATGAGTGGAGTCTTGGGAACAAGAATGCAGTAGTACAGAAACTAGTTAGATAATCATGAGTACAATCTAGCTAAAATATGGTTGCAGCTGACACCAAACTTAGAGGGTTAATGAGAAAAGGTCAGATTTGGGGCATATTTTAAATATAAAGCCAAAAGCTTATAATTGATCAAATGGAGAACGTGAGAATAAAGAGCACAATAAATGATGTATGCTAGGTTTTGATGTAAATTATAGTTTATGATACAGTTGTTAATGTTTTGTATAGCTACAGGAATTAGAAGCAGATGATTTATATCCATTCACAGGAGAGGACCAAAATAGACATAAACTAGCACATGGATAGTGTTTAAAGCTAAAAAAAAAAAAAGGTTAGTTTTTTGAAGGGGACAGGAATAATCAACTAAGGAGGAGCCAGAAGTAAGCTCTGAGAAACTACAAAATAAAAGGTCCATGGAGAAAACAAAGAAACTTTAAGGAGAGAGCGATAGAGAAGCAATGATGACAGAAGAAATCCAATGTAGTCTGGAATGTTGGTAGCCAGATAGAGGCAACAAAACAAAACAACCAAAACAAAAACAATGATAAACAAACAAAAAGCCAGAATCAGTGATCTACTGTATTAAATACTGCTGCAAGAATGTGGCTGCTAGGGCTGGGGATCTAGCTCAGCGGTCTAAGCGCCTGCCCGGCAAGCGCAAGGGCGTGAGTTCAATCTCCGGTGCCGCAAAAAAAAAAAAAAAAAAATTGTGGCTGCTATGACAAATAAGGTTGAAACTGAAAATTTAACCTTATGATTAATTATACGCAGATTTCAGGTGACATCAGTAAGAACAGTACATCCATTATTATTGGAGACAGCACGATTCATATGGCTTTCTTTGGAAGGGAATTGTTGAGAAGAATTTTATTACAAAGAGAACAAAAAATGGGGATGTTACTTGAGGTCAGAAATAATAAGCGGATTTGTTAAAGTAAATAACATACTTATATATAATAACAATTATTTGAAAAGGGTAGAAAGCAAGAATGTCTAAAAGATAATTTCTGAAGAGGGGTCACTAAAAAGTTAGAGGATACATATGGACACTAGAAAAATAAAAAATTGGTTTCGTTGTTGTCCTAGAAGGAGGACTATCTGAATGAGATAACAGTTAAGTAAATATAAGTTGGGGATCTGTTAAAATTATTCTTAAGTTACATTAATTCTTTTCATGGTGTAGAAATCAATGTCATCATCTGAGAGTAAACATGAAATGTCATTGAATGCGTGAGAAAATGTTAGAAACTATAAAGTTGCTGTCTTGTGCCACATCCAGTGCTGTTCTTGAAATTCCAGAGGGAGGACGGTGGAGGATGATCAAAGGAAGACAGAAGTCAAGATGCAGGAAGCTGAGGTCAGGTAGAGCCCCTCTTCTGATGGGAGAAAGGACTACCCAACAACTGCAGCAGGTTTATTTACACAATCAGCAGAAGGCTGATGTTTAGGAGAATTTAAGGGACAGTAAGATCTGGAGCAGGAAGAACATCTAACATTCAGCAAAACATTATGCCTTGGTATTTATAACGGGAACAAGAGGGGCAGTGTCTATATTATCTCAGGGGAAGACCAAGTCAATTTGTGCATCGGCTCCCTGAGCTATGTACACTTCTCACAGGGCTCTGCCAAACTCATAAGAAGCAGTTACCTTGTCTTAGGTACAGACAGCTTCGTCCCGAACAGTCTTGGGAGTGAATGCACATAGGAAAATATTATAGTATTAGTTTTATCAAGAAAGGTGTATAATTATGAATCTATAGTGAAATACTCAAGTAATTGAATAATTTTTCTTCTTTTGTATTCATGTTGCATCAATTTTGAATAAAAGAAGGCAAGAATTTGCATTCAATGTAATTTTGGATTAACTATCTAAGGATAGCAAAGCTAGGATAGAGGAAGTAGAAAGTGTACCATAGGATTATTAATTGACCGTGGTACTTAACTTAAGAAAAGGAAAAAAATGTCAAAGATCTTAGCAATTGTGGAAAACTAGTAAGATTAATAGATTGAAGGATGGGTAACAGAGACATTGAGTTGAAAATGCAGAGAAAATGCATAGTATGAAATTACTCAGAATCATACTTATGGGCAATACTAAGTGTCAGGGCTGATCATATGAGTGTGTACCTAACATGGAGTAGATGCCAAAGTATTTGGAAAGTGAATTAAAAAATGAGACAAATTGTATATTCATCATGTACATGTGTATTGAAATCACCAGCAATTAAGACTGGAGTAGTGTGAAAAAAGTGACAGTAAGCCAAGAAAAGATATCTTAGGAACTCACATGTTTGAATAACTGGAATCTAAAGATGACAACAAGAAATGAAGGTAGTAGGCAATATAATCAATGGACATGACAGTGAAATCTGGGTAGGTTGATGAGGCAGACTATAGAATTTGGAACCACAGAGAGTAGCAAAGCATTACTACGATCACTTTCAATCCACAATCACAGAAATTTCTTCTACTATTTCAGGAAGCTATAGGAATATTGTCCTCAGGAAGAAATAAGAGTTTGTTTTCTATTGTGGTACAAAAACATAATGCAAACTTTCAGAGAAGAAGCTGAGAAAATAAGATATGTTGATGCTGTTAATCTCTCAATTACATGTGGCAAATAGAATTTCTGGAACTAAGATGAACTGTGAGAAAGGTATGGATTAGCAGATATTCTGAGATTTATGCAAATGATTATGTATGGAAGAATTGGGTTATTTATTTGGGAATTCTATAGGTGAATTTTAAAAGGAAAAAGTGCATAATGAGATTTTTTGTTGTTGTTCTGGTAGATCCATCATGTGACTCAAGAGGGTAAGAATTGTGGGTCTCTTTCACTCCTATTAGTGGGGATTACTTGGTCTGAGGAAAACTGCAGAATATGCTGTTTGACCTCAATTGAATCAGATAAAATGTGTAAAGTGGACACAGTCTTGTAGGAAGCCTAATTTGCAGCCAACCCTGACCCAGAACTTGGTCTATTTTTAGGTTAGAGACTTCTGTTGTGTGCACTTTATGATGATGGCTTTCAAGTTTACATTCTCAGCCTTGCTCTCTATTTAGAGCTTCAGATTTGTTTTTAAAACTATCTGCTTAACCTTCTACTTAAATGTCTAAGAAAAATTACAACTTTAATTGTCTAGAAAGGAACTCTTGATCATTATGCTCCACAAGCATTTTTTCTGTCTTCTGAATCTAGTTCAAAACATAGTTCAAGACAAATACTGGGATCATGTGGTTCCTCCTTCCTTTCATCCTGATGTGTCAGCATGTCCTTCAGCACACCTACCAACCTAAGATTAATCTACACATATTCATCTCAACTAGATTGTAAATAATTCTCATTTCTCACCCAGATTGACTTAAAATCCTGAAAATCAATCTTCCTACTTTCGATCTTGGATCTCCATGTGCCATTCTATATTCAGAAACCAACTTAATATTTTAAAAATAAAACTAAGTGATAGAACACCCTATTCACTATCTCTCCCAGCTCCTGTCATTGGCACAGATTCTTAAATGGCTTAAAATCACTCTGAAAACACAACTGAATTCCTGATTCTAGTCTCTAAATCCTGGTGTTGTCTTCCTCCTACATCTTCTCCAGTAGCACATCAGCTCCTTTTTCTGTTTCCATTTATATTTCAACCACGTTGTTAATCTATGCTCTGTTCTTGTATGTTCATCTTTAAGTATGATATATTTCTTAGCTTGTTCACAACCTGTTCCTCTACACAGAATCCTCTTCCTCTTGTTCTCACCATGAATTTCCCTTTTTTCTTTTTTATCCTGTTTAAACATCTCATCTTCAAGAAAATTTTCTTCATTTCTTCTCTCATTTGTCCAGAATGTCTGTTTTGTTTATCATTTTGAGCTGCTTTAATTCTCTTCAAAGTACTTAACATTACCTAACATTATTTTGCTCAAATAAGTTATGTTAACTGCTCTATCCTTGCCTTCCAAAAGTTAACTAATGTATGCTAGTGCTCCATATGCATTCATTGGATGAATAACTGGTGAACGAATGATGAGTAGCATCTGACCTGACTTCCTCTCAGCTCTCACCACACAAGCTTTCTTTTTCTGTATATTTTCTGACATTAATTCCCCCTCTGTATTAGGACCTTTTACTTTTAGTTCTCTTTTCATATGTGATAATTTCTCCATTATTCTCTTCCTCACCTAGTTAACTTGTATTTCTTTTTTAAATTCTAGCTGAAATAATCTCTTTCTCAGAGGAATCTTCCTAGAGTTTTAGATCATGTGCCCCTATATTGAAGGATTTGTCAGAGTTATAGTTTCTCTTTCTCTTTTCAATTTTTAATCTCCCATTTATCAACAAAATATAAACTCCACAGTGTCACATGCACGCCTGCTTTCACATTTTATTTTACTCCACCTTAACTGGTATTGGTCTTCCACATCATTTCTAATTCAATATCTTTAACTCATTTAACTGTCTAAATTAAAGTGGAAAAAATGTAAATTCTGTATAATTAATCAATAGGTATATCTTCAGCCATAACTCACATACTTCCCTGCATAGTGTGTGCTGAACAAAGTGAACAATTAGAGCATTTTCAGCTCTACTGGACCATAGAAGAGCTGCTTCATCTAGCTGTTGGTTCCTAGAAAGACAAGCTGAGGGCAACTAGTAATTAAAGGGCACAGCTGTGCCAATCATCCAGTTATCCTTCTTCCCACCTGAGTGCTTCCAATAATAAATGATAGTAAAATGTTGGAGGTAGTAACACAGCTTCCTGGCAGTCTGAGGGCCCAATATTCATTACGGAGTTAGATGAAGAAATTCAAAAGTATCCGAATATTACGTATGATGTGGTTTTGACTGCTGATGATATAGGTCAGGCATATCTATTTTTGTCCCTTATACTGTTATTTGCTTCTTGTTCTAGGTGTGTTTGAAAGAAAAACCCAGTAGATAATAAAAATGGGAGAACTGTCTGTTTTCAGGAACGTGCTATCCCCTGGCATCCGGTTTTATTCTACTGTGATAAACTTTGATATTTTTAATGAAATGTGGTAATTGATTTAAAAAACATTAGACCTTAAAAAGTAGCAATAGAAGGACAGAGGGTGTGGCTCTGTGGTAGAGTGCTTACCTAAGCTTACCTATCAGGTACCAGACCCTGGGTACAAAGCCCTACCCGAAAAAAAAAAAGTCATTAGACCCAAATAAAGATTTGTCATACTATTTTTTTTTTACTGATTTGTCATACTATTTTTTTAATACAGATTTTCTTTAAGTCATTTAGGTCAAGAAAATTTTTTAAAAAGGAAAGAAAAAGTCTGGTGACTTATTCAGGAATTCTATTATTTGAGCCCTATTTGCCATCAGGAAACAGATTAGAAACAGGTCAGTCGCTATTTTCTTTAGAAAAAAATCAATTTGACTTTGTCCTATCACAAAAGAAAACATCTACAAATAAGAATTTGATCAGATATTAACATTTGGTGCACCCACACACAATACTGCAAATACTATTGTAGGTATTTCCCACAAGTTTCTTTATGAATCTTCGCTATAGTGAAGAATTAAATCTCTTTCTAAAGAAAGCACCCATAGTGAAATCTGAACTCGAAATCAACTTTTACTGTATGAACAGAATGTCAGAAATGTGAATAATAATCTTTGCTAACATAATTAGCATCTGTTAAATAAGAACAAATAAACATTGTGATAAGCAAATGAGGGAATCAGGGGACACTGCTTTGGTGGTGTATCTGAACAGGATAATTCCCACTTACTAGTTGTGAAATCAAAGAGTATTCCCAGTTTTCTTTAACATACTTGGAAAACATACTTGGAAAAAACACATACGAGATGTTCTAACAAATGTAAAGTTTATACAAATGCTGCTATTATCAATCAAGGACACCTTAAAAATTGATTGCAAAAGGCTTTGTACAAAATTTAATTTAATAACTATCAACATCTGTATAAAATGTTAACATCTGTTATCATATCAGTAGACCCCAGAGCAATCTGCAAAATATACAGGTTCAAAACTCCAGGTGACGAAAATTACAACTAGAGCTATCAAGACAGCAGATTGCTCATTTACTCTTAATACTTCTTATGGTTCATGGTTCTTCCAAACAGCAATAACTTTGGAAAGAATTGGAAAGGAATACATATACTGAAATCTGTGTATTATTTTTTCACCTTCCTTATCAGGCATTAGTTTAATATAACAGATATACTGGATACTTTCTTTAGGCTCTGTTAAATCTTTTATATATGCCTATAACCTCTTATATTTTATCTGCATGTTCTATGAAGGACCTAAACTAGATTAAACATTAGTTATATTATGATACACCTTCATAGGCTTTTCATGACTAATGCTATTGCCATAAAGCCATAAAATTGGAATCATTGAACAATTGGAGACTGCATTGCTTAATTCTTCTAAGGAACTCCTAGATTCTTACTATTTTTCACTATTTTCTTGATCTCTTTTATGAATAATGAACTATTATTTTTAGAGTAGTTCTATATATACCAAAAATCATAGAGATTATTTCTCATGGTGTACCCCTAGCATCCTCATTATTAATTTTTGTTTTGTTTATTGTTATTTATTTAATTATCTTCAGTACCAGGAATTGAACTCAAGAACTTACACTTGCCAGGCAAGTGGTCTGCTGCTGATATATCATTGGCTAATTCTTGTATTGATACAGTGCATTTGTTAAAAAAAAACACACCAATATCGTTGTTAAGATCAAATCTCAATTCAGATTTATTTTGTTTTCACTTATATGCTCCTCTGTTTCAGGATCCCTTCTCTGGCACTATATTTAATTTAGTTTTCATTACTCCTTAAATAAGTTCTTCTTTACCATGATAGTTACTTATAGTTTCATTCTTTTAATACCCTTAACAGTTTTGAGTTCAGGTCAGGTATTTTGTGACATTACAATCAGATTTGCTTGATATTTTAATGTACTCATTCTCCCACAATGGGATGTTTAGTAGCTATCTACCATGTATTTGTTTAGTTGTTAAATTCCAGTTAGACAGATAGACTATTTTCAAAATTGTCAATATATATTCTCATGGAAGTTTACTTTATTGACTAGAATATGGTATTTATTTTTTTATTTCTCTTTCCTTTATTCTCGTAGACTCCACTCATTTCTAAAGATATCAGGAATCTACTTACTAAGCTCATAGCCCCTACTTTTGCAACAGCAAGCAGAAACACCAAAATGATATCTAGGATTTGGAAGCAGATTTATTTACATCAATGGGCACTGATTGAATAATTCCCAAAATAGCAGATACTGATCTCTGGTGGTCTATATGGGATAAGCAAGCAGCAAGCGCAGAGGCAGAATAACTTGTCAATTGGGGTTTGGTTCTTACAATATGCATCATAGTGATCATATATGCCACACAATGACCAGCCTTTTCTAGAAAGCAAAAGTAACAGGAACTACAATGGAAATGATTACCTGGGCAACTAACAAAATGAAGTATACTGGCCAGGGGGGCATCTGTTATACTTTCTTCAGTTATATTCTTTAATGTATTTTTTAAAAATTTTTTGAATTTTATTGGTATATGTTTGAAGTACATTATGATTACCTCCATCATGAAGAGTTGGTACATGTATATAATGTATCTTTATTCTTTTTGCTTTCCCTTCCCCACTCCTTCTTTTATCTCCTGGGCCCCTTTTCATTTGCATGTGATCAATCTCCTTTCATACTGTCTCTCTTATTTTAGTCTTTAAATATATTTTAATACAGTAAGAGTTCATTGGTATAGTCCACATTAAGGCTATGATCTCTTAATTTTATTAATATTTTTCATGTACATACATTAAGGATCACTCTGTGTTTTAATGTCACGAGAGCTTTAGCTAATGTATACTGTCTTTAACCTACCATTACATTATCATACTTCATAGTTGCACTTGCTTGTATAATTCTTTATGCTTTACCTAATCAATTACTCATCCTCAAATCTCTGAAAATCAGCTTACTCTCTTTGTGGGTTTACATGTTACAGAATGTTATATAAATAGAATCACATGTTGTAACATTCTCAGAATAATTTCTTGCACTTAGTAGTAAGAATTTAGCTTTCATCTGTCTTTTCCATGTCATATGATTGCTTATTTTAAATTTGTTGTTGAATGATTTTTACATTATGTAGTTGTACCACTTTTTTTTAATCTACTGAAGTACATCATGCATTTTTGGTGATTATGAATAGATAACTTTATAATTAGTAAAACTACAGTTTGAGGAATGAAGGGGAATAAGGATAAAAAAACTGAAGTAGCAGACAATACCTAAATTTTGAATTAATGAAGTTCTTCAGACAAAAAGGAAATAATAAAAGAAGGAATCTTAGAATAATGAGAAAGAAAGTGGAATATAAAAAGTGAGTGCTTACGCTGAGTTATCCTCTTCATGAGCTTTTAAAACATAATTTCATAATTTGATCACCAATTATTATACCATTCAAAATCAATGAAATGATATTGAACTTTGTGGGAAGGAAAAGAGACATTGCTGAAACTGATTTATTTATTTATTTTTGTTTCAAAGAGAATAAAACAAACAAAACAAAAGAGAACAGAGTTAAACACAACAAAGCATCCCAGAACAGAACACTGCAAGCAATACAGGTCTTCAAAACATAATTATAGGAGATTAACAATGGCTAACCTAGTGTCTCTTGTTTTCTTTGAAATGGTTGTTCATACATTCACACACAATAGACTCAAATGAAACAAAATAACATAAAACCAGGTAAACAGAAGAATGAAAGCATTACAGGCCTTTTAATCAGACAACAAGAAATCAACAATGGCTACTTTAATGTCCTTTGTTTTCTTCAAAAAAGCTATTGCTGGAACTGATTTAAAAACCAACTAATGTGGTCCTAGGTTGATATCCACAGGCTGTATTAAGGTGATATATGTGTGTGTGATTATACTTATATGTACATCTCATTGTGATTTCTGTTTGCAATTCCCTAACAGAAGTAATGTTGAGCATTTTTCTGCACATATTTGCTGATTGTCTAGAATAGAGAAACAAATAAATCTACCTTTTTAGAGTAAGTTATTTTCAACAAAGGCAGCAAGAAAGTATATTGAGAAACAAAAAGTCTCTTCAACAAATGGCACTGGGAAAATTGAATACCCATATGTAGAAGAAAGAAACTAGACTTCTGTATTGAACAATTGCATAATAACCATTTCTGTATTCATTTTGTGAGAAATGTCTAGTCAGGTAATTTCCTCATTTGTATTTTGAAAATACAATGAAGAAGCCCTAGCCCTCTTTGCCTTCTCTTTCCAGAAGAAAATAATATGATAAAGTAGTGAAGGACAGTCCTCAGTCAAGAAGCACATTTGATTACATTATATCTGTGGTAGTTTGGTACCTAACAGAGAAGGCAAAGAGGGCTAGTGCTAATCATGTCCCACAGAAAGAGACTTCATCCTACCATCTTTCCCACCTGATCCTCACAAGCTGCCTTTGTGTACACCAGTTTGTTTCCTTTCAACAGTGAATCTCAAGAATTAAAATAAATATTTGTGGGGATTCAAATTATTTTTTCATGTAGTATTTCTCTACTAACTTTCTATGGAGTTATATAGACAGTAACCATTTAAAATGACTCTAGACGTATAAGAGACATCACTAAATAGGGAATAGGATATGGTAAGTTATATTAACTTTTGAAAGCACTAAGTAATATTTCATAAAAGTCAGTTGTATATTGACTCAGCATAAGGGTTAATTACATTATTTTGTAATTAAATCACACATTCCTTAAGTTCAGCTATTTGAGTAGGACGATTTTACTCCTTCTGTTTTGATCTTGCAGTGTTTGAAACAGTAATTAAGAAACATTCAGAGATAAAATACAGTACAATTTTTGAATGCCTAAAATTGAAGTATTTTTCTTGGATCAGAATGTCATGTATAAATGTTATATAAATTATAGTTACATTATAATCTGATATATTAGTGGGCATTTCTAAAAGTGCGTGATAATGAATATATACAGTGTTCATGAGTTGGATATTTGCAAGTGTTCAGGACACGTGGTCACAATTTTTGTCACTCACTGAAGGAACTGAATTCTATGCAGTGTGTGGAATTGACAAGTGCCTAGGCTCTTAGTGCTTGTCTATCTTTGTAACATGGAAATAAAAATATTGGGTAATAGGAGGAACGATTATATGCAATACTAACAATTATGAAATTATATAATATATGCAGTTAATACTGCATAATAATACTGCAGAAATAAAAAAAGATTTTCATTGTTCTTTTATAAAGCATGAAGCAATTTTCAAAAAATATTTGGGATCTACAATAGGCAAATTTTTGATTTGACAGTGAGAGTATGGCCTATATAAGAAAACCTTTTAGCAATTCACCTGTTTATGGACATATAGACCATTTCCAAGATGAAAAGGACAAGAATGAAATAATAAACTACAGATAAACTGCAAATTTGAAGAAAATACAAATAACTTTAAAAGTTCAATAGTAGAAAACAGGCAAAAGACATGAACAGACATTTCAACAGAGGTTATAGGGATAACAAATAAATTCATAAATATGTTCAACACCAGTAGTCACCAGAGAAATGTAAATAAAACTAAAGAAAGTCTTACTGTGCACTTATTCTAATGATAAAAATTATATATATAGATATATATATCTATATATATACATATAAATGCATGTATTAACAGCAAATTATGGCAAGGATGATGAGAAAGTTTAGCACATATATTGCTAGTGGGAATGCAGAAGGGTATACCCATTCTTGAAAAAAGTTTGGTGCTTTCTTATGAAACAAGCATGAAATTATTTATGCAATTTGGAAACGTATTTTGCAATTTTGTGCACCCAGAAAAATGAAACTTATGTTCACATAAAAAACCTGCATATAAGTGTTCAGAGCAGTTAGAAATAGTCCATATATTTTCTTTTTAAACCTTTTTATTTTATAAATACATGTTTTTAATAATGCAGTTTGCAATCCTCTTGGGGAGTGGATACATGTACATGCTACACCTTGTTTCTCTTTTTAATCCCCTTCCCCTTTGCTTGTCCCTCCCTCCATCTTCCTCTAATTCCCCTATTCTGATTTTCATCCTTGTTGATATTATTAATCTTAAACCATGGGATATAATATTTGCATTCATTACTGTTAGGTTTCTGTACATGGCATAACTTTGTTCTATTTATTTCCCCTTCCCCTCCTCACCCATTGCCCTTGTTTCCTTGGATTACTTTCCGACTGGAAGACATCTATCCACTTGTCCTTTTCTATCCATTCTTTATTATTCTCTCTGTTTGTACTTTGCCTCACTCAAATGAGAGACACCATATGGTAGGCTAGTGCATCTGGTTTGTTGCATTCAATATTATATTTTCTAGATTCATCCATTTTCTTAAAAATGTCTCAAATTGTCATTCTTTATAGCTGAGTTAGATATAGGTATACCTGTACATCTGTATATCTATATCACATTTTTTATTCAATCATTTGTTGACAGGTATACAGGTTGCTTCCAAGATTAAGCTATTATGAATTGTGCTGCTATAAACATTGGTATGCATATATGACTGTAGTGTGTCTCAATTCCAGAGACCCTTGTGGTGATACTACTTTCCAGTGCTTTTACTATGGAGGTGGACACAGTTATCCATAAATGTAACTATTTTCTAAAGGCCTTAATACACAGCAAGTAAAAATAAAACACAAAAATTTTGTATTAAATTGATGGATATATTAAAGATGAATTTTTAATTTTGATACTGTATCCGTTTTTCAAGAGATTACCATTGGAAAAACTGCATAAATATCACAAATAATCTTTCAGCATTATTTCCCATAAAATATGTATCTAAAATTGTATCAATGTAAATGTAAATTTACAAAATCATGAAAGAAAAAGACAGAAGGGACTTCTTGAAGGTACTTCCACTGGCCATATCTAGGAAAATATGAACATGAAATGGTGATAATAAGAATAAAAACTTATTGAAAAGTAAAGCTATTCATATCAAATATTAATAAAATTAATAAAACATTGATCATCTTTTTCTTAATTTCCAGTGGCAATGGACAAATATATGTATGAAAGTTTTATGAAAAAACGTATATTTCTATGATCTTATCCTAGATGACCTAGTAACAGAAGGACAAAAGTAGTAGTAACTTTATAGTAGAAACATGGAGCATTCATACAAAATGTTATCAAATAATATCAATAATACTGAAACAAAGAAATGGGAACAATTGATGAAATTTAAATAATTATGACAGACAAGAATTTGCTAATGCCAGTAGCTTTTTTGAATTTTAAAAAAGTGCACTTTTTATAAAAGATGTGTGTATTCTAAGAAAATGTATTACTAAGTACTTCAGAATAAAAGGGTATGGCTTTTTAAAAACACAAAATATAATGATTTATATTTGTATATATATGCTTGTACATTGGAGAAGGGAGGGACAGAAATAGAGGAAAAACTAGGGAGAGACCACAAGATAGAAATTTCATCAATTGTAAATATAAGTAAAGTTATATGAGAATTTCTTATACAGTAATATTCTTGAAACTTTTCTCTAAGCTAGGAATTATATCAGAATCTGGAGTTACTAAAATATAAAGAGAATGATACAATAATAAACTAGAGTTTTTTATATAAATATATTTTTAGGCATTGATATGTTATCAAATAAATTTTTTGAATAAAAATCACAAAAATCATGTATTATTAAATTCACATACTAAGTCATAATTCACCCATTTTTAAAATAAAGATTAATATTCCATTGCTTATCAGTGGTGAATTTATTCTACCATTAGTTATTTTGGTTTCTTGTCTTATAATATTTAATCTTGATTGTTTAGCACTATGCTTGTTTGATATTAAAACAAAGAAAGTGAAAAAGAGACTTGTGCTAGTACTAGTAAATATCCATTTAAAGTAGAAAAGGATGATTACAAAACCCACACACACACACACAGTCTCTGGGAATCTATTAGCTATACAAATTAGCAATGTGAAACAAAATCCCAGTACCACATGGAAACTAAAAAGCCTTTTTTGCATAAATGAAAAAAATTCACAAATTATTTTTTATGAACATAGCAATGATATTTTGACAGTATTCCAATCTCCTTTACAATGGTGTATTTTATGTCAGGTGAGTATAGGGTCATAAGCCAGAGGTGCTATCCTCTTAGTAAAATGTCACAGTTCATCCCAAATGTACTATAAATGCACTCAAGATAGTAAATTATACAGCTTTTAAGGCACTCAGCAATGAATGTATATATGAAAATTTAAGAGTTGACATTCCATTCAGCAGCAGCAGAATTCTGTAAAGGTATTGAGTGACTGAAATTATAAGTTTCTCTATACAGAAACTTCCTAAAGTGCTTTTTACAATCACTGTAATGTAACTCTCATAACTTGTTCATGTGAAATATTTATGCCCTGCATTCTTTCACATTAAATTATTCTTGTTTCTACCAGGTAGTTCTTAAACTGCAAATTTCTACATAACAATTGATATAGGACCCTTACTTTTTTCTATTTCACTGTTACTGAGGAGAGCAAATCAGAATTTTTATCTGCTAGAATGTTGTAACTTTTGTGAGAGTACACAAATTGCTTCCTTTTCTTTGATTTTCTGAACTAGTGAGGCTATGACCTTGCATCTGATTATCTTTTGATATGACAAATTATGTAGAAAAAATAGATAAACCTTACAAAGTGTAAAACACACACACACTCTCACACACACACACAGACAAACATACACATAATCAATACTCCCCTCTCAGGCAGTGTAATTGGAGCATTAATTCTATCACTCTATTCTTGAAGAATAGCTTAATGACTCAGGTGAAATAAAGAGAACTAATAAGAGTCAATTATTTTTAAACTAGATGCTAAAGGAGACAGAAAGATTGAAAGGAGAGTAAAAGTTAGTTTAAATAGAGTAAAACAGAATCCTATTTTACAAATTATCCATGTGGTAAAAATACTGAATATATTAAGAATAGTTGAGATTTAATATGATCTCTAAACAGCTTGAGATATCAAATTCATTTTATTTTCTCATATTAAGAGAAAGAATATAAATATAGATTATAAGAGAATTCATGAAAATTATAACCATCATCAACTATTGAGCATTGTCATTAAGCATAGATTTATATTTACTGTCATTGATCAAAAACTAGGTAAGGTAATGCTGACCTTAGAAATCTCAACAAAGAGAAAAGTGCTGTAAACAAGAAACACAAGGCATTTTTATGTTGAAAATCACGCTTCAAGCGAAGTTCATTTTATTGGTGGTGGGAAAACACAGGTAAATTGTTTTAATGGTTGGTGATAGGCTAACATGCTTTTGAATTACAGTTACACACTGCACACCATTTCCAAATTCTATTTTCCATCTTACATTATAAATAATCCTTACTTAGAAAAGTGACTGTATTTCTCTGTTCCTACTGTGTTGTACTATTTTACTTCATTATTTAAAAAGTACTCTTCAACACGTGTATGCCTTTCCATCAAACTGCTTTCTGATGTGTAAAGCTGTTTTATCCTATAGTGAAAGTTTCTTTTATGAATAAGAAAAATAATATCTTAGTATTGGAAAGTAACATTAAATTCTTTCCTTATATATGTATATTTCTTTTTATACATTATATATTTATTTACATTTATATATTTATATACATTACATATTTATTTTTATGTATATATTTATTTATTTATTTTAAAAACTAGTAATTGTGCTTAAAATGTTAGTTTTTGATAATTATGATCCACCACATTTGTAGCACCACAGTATTATAGTTTTCAGTAAATAATAAGAAAATGATATCCTTCTTCAAAACTCAGTATCTTTTAATCAGAATCAATTATTTTTAAAATATGAGTGTAAGAAATGCTACTAGATCAAGCTACATGACTTAGAAAGTACTTCATTTTTTTAACCAAAATGAATAATTTTGTAGTTTTTTGTTATCTACAATGTTTCTAGTTTTCTCATCTTTGAATTTTAACCGCATGCAATAAACATAAGGACCATTAGCATACTAACTCATATGTGCACTTCACCAAAACTTGAGACAAATTTCAACCCGCTTGTATAAAAGTCAGATATCTCTAACTTACATGTAGTAATATTGGCAATTGTTATGTATGCTAAGGAAATTTGTTTTTGTGTAAGCCAACTCACTACATTTGACTGTAAGAAAAAAAGACATTGGTAATTTTACATTGTGATTTTACACTGATTTTTCTCCTTAGTATTGATTGCACTATTGAGTACTTCTTATATTTAATGGTGTTACTGAATTCCTTTCAGCTGCCAATGTTATCATAACCCACATATTCTAAGGGCTTCCTACCATGAATATCTTAGTTCTAATGATTGTTTTCCATGATGATGTGCTTTTAGTCATTGCACCTTGCAAAAGGAGATTCTAGAATGTACTCCAGAAACAGATCCTTACTCTACAGATAAACACATTTGGGCACAGAAAATCAAATAACTTGCCTAATGTTACACAGATAATAAACTAGTGGTTTCCCCATGACAAAAACTGACAGGTATTGATTCACATTGTGGTATTTTCTCCATCATTTTTTTCCACTTTCCAAAGCAGTACTAGAAGTCCTCTTTCTTGAGGCTTTATGAAATGTGATTTAAAAAAAAATACAATGAATACTACTGCTGAGTGCCATCTAAAGGAGAGCAGGTTCATAAAACCTGATGGTGTGTCTTCATCCATCTTATTCACTAGATGTGATACTTTTGTTCATCATGTTTATTTTGCATTTAGTTTCTTAAACAGTACACTTGCATATGTTTAGCTAAACTCTGTTTTAGTACCAGTATGTATGTTCAGTTCTAGAAAATGTATCTCCATCTCCTGACCCCACATTTTAATTTGAAAAAGCTCTCATTTCTATGAAGAAATAAATTGGAAGACATATCTAGGGACTTACATGGTCTCCAATAATCCAGATTAGGAGCCTATGTGATTTATTTAAAAGAGCATTAGTAAAACATTAAGTATTACAATTTACTTTTTGTTGAATAAAAATTCCAATGAATTATGTTATTACCCACTTTGTGTATCTTGATTTTTATGTCATTATATATTTATGACCTTTATGTTTAATTTCTAACAGTTTAAAATGACATTAACATATTTAAATTGGCATTTCTACTAAGTATGAAAGAATGCTTTCTTCTTTAAAACACTCGGTTTAATTCTGTAATAAAAAATTTGAGTATGTACCATAATTCTAACATGAATCTTTAGGATATATAGCTAATTTCACATTATAACTTATGATGTATTCCTTGAGAAATTTTTTCATGATATATTTATAAATAATGCCTTCAGATATTTCTCATATAATGATGATTTAACTTTCTAATGAAACAAAAAATCCAAGGAATTGAGCAATCACAGGCATTGAGAAAAAGAGAAGAAGCAACGCTATTCATCAGAAATTACATACAAATTAATAGGAAAATATCATACAAAAACTATTTACTTTACAAGCTGTTTCCTTTTCTTTCCTCACTACATTTTAATCATGCAGCAAATATACAGTGAACTTTGATTTTGAGCCAAATCGTTTCTAGTCTCAATTACACCGTTGAAAACAGAGTTGACAACAGCATCAGTCTTCACGGAGCCTTCACAATACTGTGAGTGCATGATAATACCAAGTCAAAATTTAAATACAGAGAAATTTGAGGTAATAATTCATGTTAAAGTTAGACATTGAAAGAGAGAATAATTTAATGAACGAGCTAATGGTACTTTTATTAAAATTTTTAAGGATCAGTAATTTGAGGAAACTTTTTGTGAAAATTGAAATGTAATAGTCAAAATGTCATTAAAAACAGAGATCCAGAAAGTTAAAACAGAAAGAACAAAGGTCACAAAGTAGGAAAATGGTAGCGAATGTTAGGAACGCAACAGTGCTCCAAAAACAGTAATGAGAGAGACGATGTATGAATCAAGACCTAGTCATGTGGAATTTGATAAAACTCCATTATAAACATACTTTAAATAATGAGATTTAATTTTAAATAGCCAGAATTAGTATCTGGGTTAAGAAGTTAATAAAGTAAAAATTAAGTAAAAAAATTCTTCACCTAAATGCTGCTATAGTTATAAGTTTCCTTTATTTCTAGTGTTGCTTTCTGTATTATAAAAGTAGAACAGTTAATCTTTTAATAATACTGAGATTCCCTGTACTGAAGTAAGAGAGAACATGTTTAAGTCTTTGTTTCACATTTATGATGTAAGTTGTGTGGGAATGCTGTTGTTTATTGGTTACTGATTACATAAATTAGTACTTAACACATTTATCAAAATGATCAATTATTCTTTATGATTAAGTCAGTGAAGGACCATTGACCAAATTCATATATTTGTAGAAAAATAATCTTTGTATTTTTAGATAAAAACAAAATTTCTAGAAGGTGAGAAGAAATCAATCTCATGATACTGAAATGTCACCTTGACTTAGCAGATATAAAAACTAGATTCAAATATATGCTTTATCATTTTAAATGAAATTTAGTCAATGGCAAGACTTTTAATAAGTGAAAAGAATGAGCTTTTCTGGTTCTCCTATCTTGTAAATGAGAAACAAGCAATGAAAAGTAGCTTGTAGGATTTTGGTTTATGATTTTTAAAAGTAAATTTATTGCCTAACTATGAAAAATATAGACAAAATTTACCAATATAACTTTTATGGTTTATATATTAAAAAGTCCCTCAAAGCCTCATGGGCTGCCAGGTGGGTTTTGTGGAAATGACTGAATCATGAACATATGATATTCGGCTTTAGGTGTGTGGATTTGATTATCATAGGACTGAGTGTGGCTGAATGGATTTACTGTAGACACAAGCCCCACCCTGGGTGTGAATGACACCAAGCAATGGACTTGTAACTTCAATGCAATAAAAAGGGAAAGTGATGTTTGCTACTACTGCTTTTTTCTACATGCCCTATGTGGACTGGCTCTACTCTGACATACCCATTTGCCATGTTGCCTGTCTTGGAGCCAGACTATGATACACTGAAACCTCTACAAAATGTCAGCTAAAATAAACCTTTCCTCTTTAACTTGTGGATTTCAAATATTTTATTCCAGCAATGAAGAAGTAACTAAGACAATGAGGATGAATGAATAGATAATCACTATACATAGGTGAAAAGTATAATAAATGGTCTTGAAAGTATAATAAAAAGTACTGTGAAAATTATATATCCCCAAATTTGATAAACTTTATGAAATGTACCAATTATTTGAAGAATACATCAAAACTCACACAAAAGATGATTTATATAGGTATATGTTCATTAAATAAATTAAACTAATAATTAATACCTGTAAAAGATAATGTAGCAGATTGAGGTGAGTTCTATAGTGAATTCGTCTAAAGATTTAGGAATAAAATTATAGTGTTATATGTTCCTGCATTTTCTTTCAAAAATTAGAACCAAAGGTATCAGATCCTAATTCATTCTCTGAGGACATCATGGCCTCAATACTCAAATCAAATGAAACATGAAGAAAATAACTACAAAAACATTACAAGGGAAACCTATCTCTTAGGAATGTAGATGCATAATTGGAACTTATCCAAGGTATGTAATTCTGAATCAATATTTAAAAATAGATTAAAGCAATTCATCAAGAGACTAAGAAAAATCACAGGATCTTACCAATAGCTGAATAAAAGGAAATTAAAAAAATCTAATACTGTTTTATAATACAGTAACCTAAAAATGGAAACTATGTTAACCTGATTAGGCATATCTATGAAAAACGTAATCTTAAAGATACAAAATTTTAAGCTCTCCAAAAAGAATCATAAAGACAATGATATCTCCTCATACTTCTTCTCAATATTATATTGCAAGTGTTGGCTAAGGAAATATGGCAAAAAAGAATAAAATAAAAGATATATATGTTGGAAAGAAAAAGTAAAATTGTTTTTG
>RJWT010003941.1:0-34850 GCA_004365215.1 Cuniculus paca
CTGAAATTATTATAAATTATGAGCCAAAATAAACATTTCCCCTTAGAGTTATAGTGTCAGGTATTGTGTCTCAGTAATGAGAAATGACTAAGACACTAATAAAATAAGTAATTAACTTTGGTTGAGTTGGGGGGCACCAAGAACTTTGAGTAACCGAGTCTTTGCTATGCTTGTTTTTAGCACTGACTTTAGGGACTTAGACCAGAGTAGAAAATGCTGTGTAATTAGAAAACGACAAGCTGGAAATTCTGGTTCAGGAGTTAGAAAATCCCCACTGTCAGTTTCCTTAGGCTAATGCACTGGGGTTAATCAAATGTAACTGAAGGGGCCAGATTCTAAAACCATATCAGTCTGCAGGTAAGCCTCTGTCTACACAGCAGAAGAATAGTTCCAATCAGTTTATGGAATAACATCAGTGATATTGTCATACTGTTGTTAAAAGCATGCTTGTTTCCCTGAGTCTTTTTCTGCTTTATCTTTACTCAGATGTACTAGTGGTGAAACAGGAAGGCAGAAAATACATATGCAGGGAAGCAGCAAAAAGAAGAGTGTATCATGAATCTCTCAACCAATCATAGCACCCCAAAGTCCATGCGACTTTCCATTGGTGGTCTCAACATCTTAGACTTGGCATATTTCCCAGGACATCAAGTTGTTAGATTCTTAAAAATGTGTATATTCAGAGGAAAATAAATTGTCTTATTCCATTCTGGTTTGGTTTCTGCCTAAATGTTAGTTTTCAGTTTTTAGAGATAAGTGTTGTGGTTGCTGCTGTTTTATGCCCATTGTCTCTGAGCTCAAGTTAGATGACACAAAGGCAGGTAATTTAGAAAAATAGTTGTTGGCTGATAATATGAGTTCCAGCATTGAGACAGTGACCTAGACTCTTTGAACTGAGCAGGGGAGAAAATAGGGATTTAAAGAGTTCCAGGGCATAGTCAGGGAAAGGTCCATTTCAAGAGACTTCTGAAGTGAGAAGAGAGTGAGTTGGGAAACAAAGTTCTGTTCTTATGAGAAATTTTTCCTGACAAGTATCTTAAAGGTCACATACCTATAGTATATGAATGTTTTTAACCACATGAGTTTCAGTAAAATCAAAGTCAAATGCTACTAAGGAAACCAGTGTTTTACAATTTTGAACGTTAGGCTAGCAAATAAGGAAAATGGTAGGTTTTGGACCTGACTGACTTAATACTAAATAACCTAGCAAGCAGTGCCAGGGAAACCACAGACTGGGTTTTCTACTTTAAAATGTGGAAACATGTTTACTTTAATCTTTTTCCTATCTCAAAGACTAGATCAGAATGGTGCTGTTAATGTCTGATTTATGCACAATTCATCAAAACAGCTATACCCCAAGTGGCAAAACAGCTATACCCCAAGTCTCAGAAATTCTGGGACTTCAGGTGTGTCTTGAAAATCAGGTTCCTAACTTCACTGACCAGGAGGATTTGACATTTGCTTTCTACTCCTTATTAGAGACAGTAGGGAAAGGCAGACTTTGAGAGACGACAGGAAACGGCTTCTCAGAAGGGAAACGAGAGCCATTTTTAGATTTATCAGGTGGGAGTAGGGGTGTGTAGGGGGGTAGGAAAGTAGACTAATAGATTCGAAACTCAGTAAAAAAGTCCTAAAGGTGCTTTGCTGGACTCCAGGAGGACGGACCCAGAGAACACAGTTGTAAGAATACAGAGGTAAGTTACTTCCCAGCCCTGAAAAAGACCTTGCAATTCAGGGTAGCACATTGAACTTTCTGTGAAATGTGCCTGTGAAATGGATATATAAAGTGTATTTCACGCTCCCCCACCTCTTCTACTCCTATTGTACCCAAAGATTTTGTTTGAAAGAGTGTCAGTGCAAATCATTGAAAATCTTTAGCATAGTGTCTAGAATAAAATCAGCACTCCATGAAAACTATCATTTTATTATTGTCATTTTTCACTTTAGTTGAGATTTTTTTATTCCTAGCTCACTGATGGTCACAAAGTACTTTCTTAATTAATACTTATTTAGTGTATAATTAATTGGGGTAACCACAGTAGTAATAATATTGTCAAACATTTATTTTGGATTTTCTATGTGTGTATGTACTTCCTGTAGTAAATTGAGAACTGGTGCTGAACTCCACATGGAGCTCTACAAGAAAGGATTACTGACTGAGGGTCAAGATTATTCATCTAGTAAATACAGAGTCAGGTCACAGACTCAAGCAACCCAGCTCCAGAAATCAGGTTGTCCTCTAGGACACCTCACTTGACGGAAGTGGAATTGAGTTAGGAACGGGAAGTCCTGGAGTCTGGAGAGTCCTGTTGGGGCAGCAAGACCTGGAAGATGCAGAGATGGATCTCTCTTGAATAGCAGAGAAGTCCAGAAGGTCCACTCTCACAATTTTTATTTAACATAGTACAAGAAGTCCTTCAGTGACATTAGATAAGAAAGAGAAATAAAAGGCATCCAAATTGCAAAGAAAAGTTGAATTGTCTCTGCTTGCAAATGGCATGATATTATGTGTAGAAAACCTTAAAGATTGTACAAAAAAATCTGGTAGAACTAATTAAAGGTTTCAGGGTACAAATCAACCCAACAAGTAGTAGTATTTTACATGCTAATAGTTATCTGAAAAATAACAAATATAACAACACTTATAATAACACAAAAATAACACTTACAATAACTAACAATAAAACAAAATAAAATATCAAACAATAAATTGAATGAAGAAAAAGTATTCTGAAAATGTGAATTGTAAAATATAGAAGTGGAAATAAATGGATAAATACTGTGTTCGTGGATTAGAAGAATTAATAGTGTTAAACTATCTATATAATGCAATGATCTACAAATTGATGGCAATTCCTAACAAAATTCCAATGACATTTTTACAGAAATAGAAGAAAGAATCACATAACCTAATCTGAAAATCTACTACAAAGCTATAGTAATCAAAACAGCATGGAATTGTCACAAGAACAGACATAAAGATTAATGGAACGGAACAGAGAGCCTGGTAATGAATACACACAACTGCACTTAATGGATTTTTAACAAAGGTGTCAACAATACACAATAGAGAAACAATAATTTCTTCAATGGAGGTCGTTGGAAAACCCTAATATCCACATGCAGAGGAATGAGATCATCTTGCACCATACATAAAAATTAACTCAAAATTAATTACTTAAATATAAGATCTAAAATTGTAAAAAAGAAAAATTGCAAAAAACCACTACAAGAAAACAGCACAAAAGTTTTATGGCTTGGTGTTGGCAAATATTTTTTGGCCCTGACCACAAAATTGTAGGAAACAGAAAGAAAAAAAATAGATAAATTTGATTATATAAAACTAAAAGAAAATTACTAAGAGTAGGTTGCAGCATTCTCACCACATGTGAAAGTTATGTGAAGTAAAGTATATGTTGAATAGCTTGATTTAACCAATCCATAATGATTACAGATACCAAAACATTATGTTATACATGATAAATATAGACAATCTTTAGTTGCTAATTTAAAAGGGGAAAATAAAAAAGAAAATGCACTAGGTTTTAATCTATTCCACAAAAATTTATAGAGCACCTACACACACAAGTACTGAGTATGCACTGGTGACACTGATGTTTCTAAAAGGATTTCTGTCCTGAAGGATCTCCTAATCTAAAAGTTGACAAGCAGATATACAAGGAAAGGCTCCTATAAAGTTCATTGAGAGTTAAGTGTTAATATTTTCCTGCGAAAGCTACATTTTAACAGTATCCTTTAAAAAAAAGTATCCTGAATACAAAAGAATGAAGTACTAATGATTAAATAGTTGATAATTGGGAACAGGTTGGGGACTCAATTAGATGCTCTTTAATTTACAAATCATTGTCAGTATTTTAATGAACCTATTTTTTCCCTCAATTTTTGTTTTTTTATTAGTACGTGTTTTTAGTACATAATGATCACATTTCTCATGGGGAGTTGTTACGTGTACCTAACATGTTGTAATTCTTTATTTATTCTTTGCCCCTTCCTTCCTTCCTTCCTTCCTTCCTTCCTTCCTTCCTTCCTTCCTTCCTTCCTTCCTTTTTACCTTCCTTCCTTCCTTCCTTTCTCCCTTCAATCTCTTAATCCCCTTCTCACTGTAAATGAAAATGTAAACTAGCACAACCATTAGGGAAATCAGTATAAGACTCCTCAAAAAGCTAAAACTAGAAATTCTGTTTTACTCAGTTATTCCCTTTCTAGGTATTTTCATGAAAGAGATAAAGATATCATATTACAATGATATATGATGCTCATGAGAACCACATTACACGATACCCATGTGTATAGCAGCACAATTAATAATAGCTAAATCTTTGAAGAAGTCTATATGTCCATCAACAGATGAATGGATAAAGAAAATATGGTATTTACACACAATGGAGTACTACTCAATTTATTTTGTTCTAAGGAATCTTTTCTTTACCCTTTTGCTATGTGAGTAAATGATGCAGATGAGCTCTCGTATTACAATTGTTTTTTGTTGTTGTTGCTGTTGTTTTTTGGTGAAAGATAAAAATCTGCAGAATGACAGAGATGTCAAAAAGTAGTATGAAAAAAATTTATTCAAGTTATCTTTTAACAAATAAATAACCTTTACATTTCTTTCTCAACCAATTCTTTCTCCTAAAAGCATTACATATCGTCAACCCCATCTCCCTGATACAGTTCTTGAAAGCAAGGTTTGATCTCAATCGAAGTATAATCTTTTTCATCACATGCCTCAGGACCACTTCAAAAACTTTACACTGGAAACAAATTCAATTGCTGCCATCCTTACCGCACAACTAGATTTAAGCTTGTAAGAAAGTGAAGTAGGTTATCTTTATCAACAAAAATTCATTGAACATATACGTAATCCAGCATCGTGATATACACTGTGACACTTATGATCTAATGGAAAGGCAGATAAACAGATGAGTACAAGATTTTGGTATGTTTGTGATGACAATATAAATAATGTACTAAGGGAGTACATTACAAAAATACCTGCTGCCAAGTTGATTAGGCAAAATGAAAGAGGAAGGACTTTGGAGATATAGGACAATAGATTTGTTTTTCTTCCTTTCTGTAATCTGCTATCTCCCATATTCAGGAAAATTAATATTTATAACAACTTAAGTTGATGGCACACACAGATTTTTATAATATGATAACATTCATGAGAGTTGGCCAAAGAGGAAAATAATCTTGGCAGTATGGAAAAGATTTTTTGTATTATTGAAGATCCTTTACATTTCTCCCCATTACCTACAGAATGGAAGTGAACAGTACCAGAAATCAGAAGGAAGAGAAGTATGTTCAAAGAGGGAAGGAAAATTTGGGATAGACAGCCACCTGAGGTGTCCTTAAAAGCCAAGGCAGGAGAATTCCTTCTTGCTAAGTTGTGGTGGGCTGTACATAAACTGGAAGCTAACAAGTCAATAGGAAGTTTGCTTGCTTTTCTCTACTCCACGTGAGTGTTTAACGAGGTATTTCATTTCCTTCTGCTGATACTCCAGTTATACAGCCACACAGAAAAGCATATACAAAGGTAATGGGGAAAGAAACACTGTGATGTATGCATGGATCTTGAGGTAGGGTTGAAGAAATTTTTTAAAATATGCAAAAAGGAGACAAGAAAATTGAGATTTTTAAAACTGTGCTTTTAAGAAAAACCTTCAGGACACAAAAGTTGCTGAAGTCTTTTTCCCGTCCAGTAAAAAACACCACCAACAAAATATTCCTGAAGGATTTAAACACAGAGTAAGCCTATAAATTGGACTTTGAACCTGTCCATTTCACCTATAAATTGCATTTCCTCCAGCTACAAGGAAGAAGCAGTGTTAGTGGGCAGCATATCTCAACTTCAAACATATGTAAATGGTTTCCATTCTGACATAGCCTGTCAAATAGGTAACCTAACAAACAGTAAAACACACATCCTAGATCATCTATTTTAAATATATCCCTAGCACCCCATAAATATACCCAGAACTAACTTATAATGTGCTTTTCTCTCTTCAGGGACTGCACGTTATTTCTTTCAGTGTGTACTTTTGAACTTCTGCCTAATAAAACCCTTCTCATGCCTATTACTACTACTGAAAAGTCATGTGTGTGTGAGAGAGAGAGAGAGAGAGTGTGTGTGTGTGTGTGTGTGTGTGTGGTGGGAGTCAGCAAACCGCCAAATGTTCTATATTTAGGATGGGTTAAATCTCTCATCTCAGCCTACATGCCATCTTCAGTCCCAGTCCAGTGACAGATCTCACATCTTTGAATACCCAGTCCCTCATTCTATCAGGATCTGTATCTAAAATAGAACCTTTGATATTTCAACTCAAATTTTTTTTGTCTATTATCATCCTCACTTCAATGAATAGCACTACTTTCTGTCCAGTTCATCTACACAGAAACCTAGTCATCACCCTCAATTTCTCCCTTTTACTAATTACTATACCATTACCCTGTGCACTAAGAATTCTGGTCCTCTTTGCCTCCAAAATGTATTATTAAATTTTTCCTCCTGTGTCTTTATCTCCATGGCTACCCTCCAGTCTTAGCCACTATCATCTTTTCCCGGGACCATTATGCCATGGTCTCTGCCTCCATACATTTTCTCTCCACATTATACGTTGATAGGTGTTTTTTTGATGTTAAAAATTGTCAATATTGATTTCTCTTCATTTTAAAGCTACTGATTGTGTAGTACTTTCATGAGTCGCTCATTTTATGCTTCACCATGGATACTGCCTGTGACAGCTATTACTTTGGTATTACAATGATGCTTTAAATTTTTTTTCTTGTTTCCTGTGAGCCAGGGCAGCCACCATGGGGAATAGGAAGAGAATCAAGATGCCAAAACCATGCCTTCCCATGAGCCAGCTGGTGCGTGGGCTGGGAGACAAGAAGAGAAACGTCTTTCCCCCTGCCCCCGCCATAAGCAATGGGATGATTTGGAGGAAGTCAGGCTGAGATGATAGCAACTGAATTTAAAAAAAAACTTAATGCTTGTATTGTTTGATTGACTTTGCAGGTCTAAAGCTGGTAGTCTGAGCAACTGTTTGGGGGATAACAAAATGCATTATAGCGACTGTGGGGGAATTTCCTTCTATCTTGTTTTTGAAATCCAATGTTTCGTTCTCTCACTATTTAGTTTTATTACTGTATCTGGTAATCTGAGCAACTATTTTGAAGATAAGAATATGCAATATAACAACCATTATTAAACTCCTAACATCTTGTTTTGAAAACCTATATAGCTATTGTTGTTTTTTGTTATTGTTGTTATTGTCATTTAGCTTTTGTTGTTGGTTTTTTGGTTTGTTTGCTTCTTGATTTTACTGCTTTTTTTTTTCTCTTTAAAATAAGAAACTAAAAATAAAATTTTTCTTTATTCTGTGGTTATTAATTGAAATTTTTCATGGAGGAATTGCTCCTTATCTCCTATTTATTTCTTAATTCAATTATACATTTATATTAATATTGATTCATACATTTATTTTATTATTTGCACTTTAACTCAATAGTTTGAACATGTATTTTGCAGATGTTTTAACAACTGTGAGAGCTCCTAAAGTTATACTCTGCTGTGCCCTTTCAACAAGATTTTTGTAAGTTTTTCTTTTTTTAAGCATTTTCCTGTTTTCTGGTACTTAAGTACCACTTATATTTACATTTTCACTATTCTAGTGAAGTAGGAGATTAGGATGTGGTCAACCAGCTTGGCAAGTGGGTGTGGCCTGTCAATCACAGAGATCTAGGAAATGTGCAGAAAAAGAGTTCCCAAAACCCTGCACCTGGGGCCAATCAGAGAATGCTATTTTCAATTCTCATGACAATTCAAGCAGGTTTTTGATAGGGTGCCTAGATCTGACATCAGTCTGAGGAGTGGGAGATATGAAATATAGCCAAGTTATTGACCACTGTGCTGTCTCTTTCACAGTGGTCTGCTCTAACTCAGCATAATAGACTTCTTTTCTTACTTCCTGCTTGCCTGCACTCACTCTGCAGAGCATGCTTATTTTCTTACCTTTAATAAATGTAAAATCTCATTACTTTTTGTAGTTGTTTTGTCCAATTGTTTGTTCAGGACAAACAGAACCTAGAGAAAATCTCTTGAAGGAATCCCCAGTACCAGAGAACCTGGTAACAATAGTAGTGGAATCGATCAGGCCTACATACCTCTTGACAACACAGTTTAGAAAATGAGATCTGGGGCTATGTGTGCTAATGCTACAAAAGTGTCACTGTTTCTGGTTACTCACAAAGAAGAAAACTAGGAAATATATATACTTTTAATTACTCAAGCAAAAACATCACATGTGTATTTTACATATATATATTTATCTAAATATATATGAATTATAAAACCATGAGTTATATTCTAGCCTTGATCCTCTCACTATTTTTAACTTTCTATCCATGTACCACTGAAGAACCTCTGGATTGCTTCCATTTTTGGCTGATTATGAATAGAGCCGAAAGAAATATTTATCTTCACTGATTTGTCAATTATCCTATCTCAACTCTTCTTCCATTTGAGAAATGAAGTTACAAAACAATTTGTGAAGCTGGGGATTTAGCTCAGTGGCATAAGTGCCTGCCTGGCAAGCATGAGGTCGTGAGTTCGATCCCTGGTTAAAAAAAAAATTATGCAGTATGAAAATATACATGACGTTAAAAAACATCAGAATACTTCTATAAATTACTCAGTAGCATAGATAAATGTAAAAATTATGATAAGTACATGAAGTCAGGTAGGGTAAAATAGAAAAAGACAAGTGAAAAAAAAAACAAGGAAAACTAATTTTAAAACTCTGTTTTTAAGAAAACTGCAGCTTCAAGACACAAAAATTACCCAAGATTACAATGTTTTTTCCCTTCCAGGAAACTCAATCAAAAATTTCTTAAGGGCCTCAAATTCCTAAGGACTGTAAATTGGGGCTGCACTTTTCACTTGTACACTGATCTTCCTCCCTTTCCACAAACAGATTCCTTGGAACAGCATGTTGTTTCTCATGGACTTCCTGTGGCTGTCTCCTTTTTATCATTGAAGTAGCAATTTTTGCACAGTATCCTCTAGAGACATCTTGCCTAATCTAATGTAAAGAGGTTTCCAAATCACTCTTTTATGCTTTGAATAACTTTAGAAGCAGCTGATAATTTTTCATTTATGTAATTGTTTATCATCTTTATCCAGTCCATCTCAGCTTGACCTGCCTGAACTTAGAGGAATAAGTAGCACAAAATAGTCAATAATTATTTGTGCAAAGAAAGAATATATAGTAGCCATTCATCTTTTGTTATTGAGAAGTTCTTGATATTGGCTAGTCCCACGAGATGCTTTAAAATAAAGGAACTGGAGTTTTCTCTTCCCTTTATCATAATTCTATCTTCCTTAAAATATTTTTATCACAGTTTTTTCTATAGTAGCATGTATGAAGTTAGACTTTTTCAGGAATAGACTCTTGAAATACTGTATTTTTGAGGCATATCGCCCAAAAGACGATCTGTCTAGATTCCAGGAGACAGGAACCAGAGATACTTCCTGCTTTCGCGTTAATCATAGTGCAGAGTGAAGAATGGGAAGGAAGTGGATAGAAAATAAGCTCAGGAGGCAGGATTTTTGTTGTTGGTTCTGTATGACAGCTAAGGGGTTGGAAGAATTTGAAGAAGTACTAAATTTCTGGTTTGAGCCACTGATGAATAGCCAGGATACTTAGCAACATACAAGTATAGAAAAAAGGAAGGAGTCAGAACGAGCAAGAGCTGGAGGAGTAGGAAGATCCAGATCCAGTTATACATAATGGGTTTGGTGCTCGGAGATGGGTCTGGGTGGTGGTAGAAGTTATAGGAGTAGTTGCCATCACCGGAAAGTGTGGACAGAGTGAAAGAAGAGGGACAAAGACTAAACCTTCAATTACAGTAACCTGCAGGGGCAGGAAGTTAAGAGGGATTGAGAAGAGGTAGACAACTGTCATCAGATCCAAAGAGTAGCTGCCTCAAAGACTGAGGAAGAGGGCATTGTTGGTGACATCAGGTGATGAGACATGGCAAGTACTAAGACTAGAAAAAGGTTGTCTGATTTGCCAATCTGTGGTCACCAGTGGGCTTTGGAAGTCACAGTTTCGGAAGTGTCAGTGGGCTTGTGAAGGGGAACAGAGCTTAGAAAGCACCGAGTTGAACAGGAAACACCAAAGAGACAGATCTCATTTATCTATGTTTATGAAGACACATCAGTCCAGTGCAGCTTGGTGGCACAGTTAGGAAAGTTTTGCCTTGTAGCAAACATGTGACACATTTGGTTTTTCATGTTTATTATGTGGTCAACTAAGCTCTTCTGACTTTTAAAAAAAAATCCAAACAAGCTAGGGTATTTCTGATATTTTTAAAAAATTAATACAGTTTTTAAACAATGACCTCTTTTGAAAAGCACCTTATTAGTTTAAGCAAAAATTTGCAAATTTTTTCTGCAATCTGATTTCATAATTATTCACTTTTAAACTTCTGTCAAAGAGCTTACTTTTTGAGCTGTCTGGGCTTCCTTCTTGGGAACCAGAGGTAAAAGTATACTCTTCCTTTGCACAAGGAAAACAAAAACTGCATTTGATTTCATTAAAACTTTTTAAAAAGTGAAATATAATTTTTAACAGGAAGTCAACTGACCAGTGGATGTTATATTTTTAAATAGTAAATGACCACAAATCAAAAGTTATTAGTTATTAGTATCCTGTGTTGATTTCCAGGTTCAAAATCCTCAAATCAAAATTGTCATTATAGCATACTTACTCAACGGGCGGATGTATTTTTCCAAAAGTTTTTGGCAAAAGGCTACAAAACTTTTGAGACCCAAGAGATTTTCTAGCCTGACTATGCCCGACTATTCCCTTGAGAGTGTACTGTTCACATTTTTATTTTTAGCTTTACAAAGGACCATGCAATTGTAATCCTTGTGAGAGAGATAGCTGCTATTTTTGTTTTAACTATGAGACAACCAAAATTTCCAGGTACACATTTCTTTGGGTCTAATATGCCCAAAGAATATAATTCAGACCTTCTGATTACTTGTCCAGGGGTTGTGTTATAACCTTTTCAATGTTAAAATTAGACGTTTTCACCTGCAGCTATTTTCTTTTAAGTCTTATGTCTCAAGGAGAAAAATTTAGACAGAAGCAGTTTTATATGAAACTCAGCTAACTGTGTGAAGTTGGCGGTCGTGAAACTGTGGGACTTCTAGTGCTGGTTACAGTAAGATACAATGTGGGCAGAAGATTCTTCCTCCATGCGGCTGGGGCAAACTGCTTGGTGCAGCATCACAACCTCCTTGCTATTTTGGTTTATTGCACAGCAGTCACAGGGACTGTGAACCCATCAGCTCATTTTCTGTACAAGACAGAATCTTAACCCAGGCCTGAGAAGAGGCTTTCCTGTGAACTCACCCCATCCTCCCTGGGCAGGCTGCCAGAAAATGTTTACTCAGAGCAGCCGCTGAAGTCTGTTTGGGAACCTGCAGCCTGTGTACTTCCGATGAGTGACCAAGATGCCTGGGTGTGTGCTGACTCATTTAAGAACAACTGATTTAGAGACTGCTGGGGTGTGGGCGTTTGAGTGCGCTGGGGTTGGTTTTCCAACATGCTACCAAAAAAGTGATGGAGGGAAGGGGCAAGTGATAAAGTCAAAATACAATGACTGTTCTGCTTAAAAAATAGCTGGTTATTTCCTTTTTATCTTTTGCCGTTTCTTAGTTATTAGTAGCTGAATTTGGCAATACGTTAGAAATATTGAAATGTGAATAGTAATGTTTATTGAGCACTTAAACCATGTACTAGGCATTTTTCTAGATGTTTTACATGCATTACTTGTTCTTTACAGTCACCTTCTGAGGAATCCACTACGTGTTGTGTGCCTCTCAGTCTGGGGCTGTTCAGACTTGGGGATAGGAAGTAGTCAGCTTGACGATAGTAAAGTGTCCACTGTAGCGCATCACTGGACCTCAGGTCAGACTCAGGTTTATGTTCTTTTGTTTCATTTTGTTTTTAATTAAGTTTATTGGTACACGTTAGATATACATAGTGATCACATTCATCATAGGGAAATTTGTACCTGTACATGATATATTTTGGTTCCTTTTTTTCCCATTCCCTCCCCTCCCTTCAACCTCTCTTCCATTCCTTATTTACAAAAGTTTTGTTTCCATTTTTTCCCTTCTTTTCTTTTTTTTTCTTGTCCTTTTCCCTCCTCTCCCTTCCATAGTTCCTTTTCCCATTTGGACATTTGCTTCCTATTTCACAATCTCTATTATACATTTTGGTCCTTATTTACACTTGGTTTCTCACATCACAGAAACAATGTGACGGTCACACATGTGTCACATTTATTTCACTTAAGAGTATGGTCTTAAGATGCACCCATTTACCTAGAAATGTCTCAAGGCTATCCTTCTTTATGGCAGAATAGTATTCCATTGTATTAAAAAAACCACATCTTTATCCATTCATTGATTGATGTGCATTTGGGCTGTTTCCAAGATTTAGATAGTACAAACTGTGTTGCTATAAATATGGGTGCACATATATCACTGTGGTTTGTCATTTTTAATTCTTCTGGGAAGATACCCAGAGAGGTCAAATGGAACCTCTAGTTCTAGTTTTTTGAGGAATCTTCACATTAATTTCCACATAGGTTGTACCAGTCTACACTCTCTCCAACAGTGGAGAAGCATTCCTTTTTCCCCACAGCCCTGCCCGCTGTTATTGGTTGATTTCTTGATAATAGTCATTCTTTCTAGAGTGAGATGGAATGTCAGTGTTTTAATTTGCATCTCTCAAATGACCAGTGATGTTGCATATTTTTCATATATTCTTTTGGCATTTGTACTTGCTCTTCTGAGAAGTGTCTATTCATTTCAGATGCCCATTTTTGGATGGGTCTTTAAATTTGGGGGTCTGATTTTTTTGAGTTCTTTATATATTCTAGAGAGTAGTCCTTTGTCTGAGGAACAGTTGGCAAACATTTTTTCCCACGCTGTGGGTTATCTGTTCACTCTGTTGGTTTCTCTTGTTCCTTCAAGTCTATGTTATGTCTGACTCAAGTCTATGTTCTTAACACATGAAATACTACTGAGATTTTGGTGCCATTTAAGTAGAAATAAATGGACTTTTTTAATGTTCACTAAATATAATTTCCGTATTATTTTCTGATATTAGCATACATATATAAGGTGAAAGTTTGTCCATTTTATTTAAATTTTGTTCTCAATTGCAAATGAGTTATAAATATGAGCCAGGTTGTACGCAACTATGATTCCAGTACTCTGGGAGACTGAGACACGAGAGTGGCAAATTCAAGCCAAGCCTGGGCATCTTAGTGGCTTAGTGAGAGCTTGACTCACAATAAAAATTAATTAACTAATCAAAAGAGGTGAGGCTGTAGCCCAGTGCAAAGACCCTGGTTTCAATCCCTCATATTGGAGAAAAGAAGGCACTCTACTCTTTTTCCATATGATGAATATCTAACTTTCTTTAATTCTTTCCAGTGGTCAATCCCTGTTTAATTTCAAGTCCAAGATACAACGTTTCAGTAGGCAGAAGACACTGCGTAGGTTGCTGCAAGCTGGGCTGCGCCTACTCCATAGTCAGGCCCAGGGATTCCTGTGTTGGAACCTGGAAGAAAGTTCTGGGACAGTCAATGAAGTCTCAACCATTGAAAGCACAATGATTAAGAAGGAGAAATTATTGAAGGAAAGTGAATTACTTTGAAGGCATAATTTACGATTTCAGACATAGATTTAATTATCTATAAAGTCATTTATAGGACTAGGGATTTAGCTCAGTGGCATAAGCACCTGCCTGACAAAGGCAAGATCGTGAGTTTGATCCCTAGTACCAAAAAAAAAAAAAGTCATTTGTTGATGTAGTCCTGGGGTTACTGGATCTTTTATTCCTTGGGATTATTATTTTTGTGTAATTTGGGCAGGGGTGGAGTGGGTGGAGCACTTAGGCACAGAGGACTTTGGCCCACATTTCTCAGCCCTCAAAGTGTGAATTCAAATGAGAAATGTCCTATTATTTTAATTTTGTAACTGCTTAACTTACTAACTGCCCTGTTTTGGCCCCAAATGATAGAAATTAGTACTCCCTGCCTCTGTGGCTTACCCTGGATTCAGAGAACTCTCAGTGACTGGTTTCTCTGCCACACTAACAGTCGGGTTCACTGTTTCTCTGTGCTGCTTCCAACCCTCAGGTCTAGGCTGCTCTGATCACAGCTGCCATTTCTCACCGAGAAGCCTCAAACTCTCCTGACCTCAGGGACAGAGGCTCTGCTCTGCGGTTTGCCAGCCCACCTGTACTGTGGGGCAGACCTTTCCATAATTCCATATAAGGCCACCGAGACCAAGCATATTTGGTTGAACTTAAATCACCACTGTTCCAACTATGGCTCTCTTTGTGGTCCTGTAAGTCACTTAGCTCTCTGTTTGTTGGGCAGAGACCTCCCTGCCTCCATCATTCTACTTCTAGACTTCTCAAGTCTCAGAAAAACTCCGAAGTTCATCTAGGTCCCAGAGAAAGGAAACAGATCTCCTCGCATTCAATCTAATGCCCATTACACCCCCTGCCGTCTTATGAACAGGATTAATGCCTGTGCAGAGTACCCAACTGGGACAATCTACTGCCTTAAAGAAAGGCCCTGGACCTAATCGTTAGAACATTTGAGGCAGGAAATAAAGCTTCTCACCTGGGCTTTTCCTCAAGTCAGCTTTCCATGGAGTCTGCTTCCTAGCCTGAGTCACAGGGCACCAACCCCACTGAAGTCCCCTTCTTGGTCTTTTCTTCATCATAGCCTAGAGCGAAGTAAGACCCCATGTATCCTCCCAGTTCTCAGCTCCTGCAAAGAGCTCCAACATCAACACGCTCACTTCGGGAAAAGCCTCAAATGGGATAGAGGTTCTACAGAGGAGACAACGGTTGAGGAACGAACCACTTCTCTATATGAAACTGAATTCGTAGGAATAAACATTTGTCAGAAGACACTTGTTGGTGAGTTTATTATACAGTATAGATAGTTTCCTGGAGAAATACTAGTACAGAGACAAACCAATAAATCTGGAACAAACACAGCAAGCATCGGCATAAGGGTTATTTCAGGGGGTCCCAGGGTGCCCATGAAAGGAGGGCAGATGTTTGCTTTATGTTGTGTGGCAGCAGAGACCCTCTCAAGTGTGCCTATGTTTTTTTTCCAGAACAAAGAGACTGTCTGCCACAGGATCAACACACATCTCTAGTCTAGAAGACAGAGTATCTTTCCAATTTTAGAATGGCTGTTTCCTCCATTTGCTTCTGATATAATGTAGGCCATGTGGAAAGAATAATGGATGTGGAGTTGTGAGATGTAGGTCTGAATCCTCATACTGTATTTTTGTAGCTTTGGGATACTAGACAAATGATCTTCTCCTTGAGGGTCAGCTTTTTGTTCTTAAAATGAAGCAGTTATATCATTAAACTAAAAGAAGGGATGATATTATTTTGAATGCAAATTCATTTTATATATTATTATTAATATTCAAATTTCTGCCAATTTCAGGTCTTCCAAATTCATTGTATTTTGTGACAAATTGTTCCAGGCAGAATAACATGAAGGACTAACAATTTCTAGCTCTCTTTTCTAACCTCAATTTTTTTGTGTATTCTTCATCTCAAAGATGTTAGTAAATGTAACTGACTTTCTTTTTTCTGCATTTGAACAACCATTTATTGACCACTTGCTACAGGTGGGATACTAGTGTAGTTATTGAATAAAAGTGCGTAGAAACCATCCTGGATCTCAAGGCGTAAGACTGATTTTAACAATATAATTTTATAATTAACTAATTGCAGTTGAGACAAATACTCTTAAAAGAAAGAACTGAGATCTTTTATTACAGATCATGATCCTGACCAGGCACTCACAGCTGCTGCTGTTCCTCATTCCTGGACCTTACCAGTACCCTCCACAGCAGTGCTTGGAATGTGTCTTCAGTCTTTTATCTCCTGTCACCTTTCACCAAGCAGTTCTGTGACCTTGATCAAGTTTTCATTTTTGTGATTCTCAGATGTGATACTTGCCAAATGAATATACAGTAATCCTAATTTAGTAGATTTTTATTAGTATAAAGGAACTAGTTTATATACATATATACATATATATTAGCCATATTTTTGATAACCTAAATTTTTTGAACCTTACAGTTTTAAACTCTTAGAATATATATCATCTAATGACTAAAAGACAAAGTAACAAAATATTGCACTGCATGACATTTCACCGTACAATGGCAATCCCACAAGATTATATCACCTTATGATGTCACTATCTTACTTTGTGAAAGTAGTGTATACATTATGGTTTTCATAATGCTGCCACCTAACAATGATTGCTTTGGCAACACATCTCTCTAAATGTATCTTTGTTCTAAAATGATGTTTGGCTGAATGTGCCTTCTTTGTGTATGTTATGGACTGAATGCTTGATGAGCTAAGTTAAGTGGCAAGTGGTGAAGTCAGTCTGTTTCAGATGACTGCAGATTCTGAGATTAGACCTGATATTTTTATGAGTATGGCTATTTCCTCACCAACAAATTGAATATTAAACTGCTAACATAGTTCTAATCGCACATCTGGGATTCAAGCATAGAGAAAAAAATAATTTCTGGTTTCTGAATCAGACAACCAAACAACAGAAAACTTGTAATGCATCACAATTCACCACAGTTCTTAGTGATATATCGTTAAAAAGTCTTTAAACGCCACATCTCATTTATATTTTCATGCATACACAAATCTAAACTTGTAGAATGTGGAGTGATTTTCAATGTGAAAAATCTCAATGCCTTTTTCTTTTGGGAGCTAGGGCAATCATTTATGACAGCTACAGTTAACAAAGAAAATAATTTCTTTATTGAGAGTCTTATCAACATGGTCACCCCACATTATCAACAAGTTTCTTTTTTTATTATCCTCCGTAATTCTTTCTCTTTTTCCTTTTGGTTCATTTCCTTTTCCCCTGTAAAGCTTCCTCTAATTGCACGGCATGCCTCAGTTTATGCATGGACCCTAAGCTACTTGTTGACAACTGAGGTTGTGTTTTGTTCAGAGTAACGCTTGTCCAAGGGATAAGCAACTAGGACCTTGACTTTCGGATTGTCACACAGTTGCTGAAAAGACTTCTAGATCCTTGCAATTCTAGGATTTCTCTTTTTCATCCAATTAAAGTGACTGGTCTCCTGCACTACACTCCACTTTTTTAAAAAACAAGCTTCCCCATCCTTTTAGTGGCCTCTTTGAATTAGAAGCAATCTATCCATTTAGGATTGCCATCCATTTCTGAGTTGGGATCCTCAAGCCAAGGATTGATTTGCTTCTTAAACCAGTTAAAATCTACCCATGCTCTTTTTGGTCTTATCTAGAGCTATAGGCTATACTTGGAGCTGAAATTCAGTCACTTAATGAATATTTATAGAGAAATACTATGTAGGAGGCACTGAATTAGGCACATAGTGGGACTCAAACAGACTCTCATGGGCCTGAACTTTGGTGAGAGATCTAGTCAATAAACACATATGCAAATGTGGAATGTGTGAATGAGTCAGTGATAAGAGCCTGGAGAACAAGGGAGCAGGGCCAACTGCTGGAGAGAGAGAAGGTGGAGACCACCTCTATGTGAACAGATGGCATTTCAGTAAAGGCTAAATGAGTAGGAGGAAACACCCACAGAGGACAGTTTCAAAGGAGGTAACAGCCAAGTCACTGCATAGGGATGTGGTGAGAGTACATGGAGACAGCAAGGGGCTAGGGTATCTCTGCAGGTTAGAGAAAGGGACTGTGAAAGGCAACTGGGTTCCAGAAGTAGCTGAGGGCCATATCCTGCTCTCAAAGATCATTGTAGCCAGGAAAACAAGACACATTAGTTATTATAGTGCAATGGGTCCTCCAGAGCAAAATAAATGGTTACAAATAAGAGTGCTACTACTGGATGTTTGAAAAAAGCAGTAACCTAGTGGCCTAGCATAAGCTGGGAAGGCTTCTTGTTGGAGGGTGAACTTGAGCTAGCTTTGAGCAGTATTCATTCATTCATCCATTCAGTTGTATTCATGGAGCACCAAATATGTATCAGACTGTGAAGGTAAAGATATGTAATAAACAAAGTAGATCAATACCTGCATCCATAAACTCACAGTCTGGTTGGGAGACAGAGGTAAAGCAAAGCAGAGGTTAGGGTGATGTTGAATCAGTTGGGGGAGAATGAACATCAAGGGTGGGGGTAGGTGCATTTTGGAAGTATATTCACCGGGTAGACCTTAGGTGACACATGTAATTTTGATTTTTATATATTTTGAAAAAATTAGAAATGCAAAGAACACAAAAATCCCAATTTCCATGCTCTAAATTTTGAGAAAGAAAATATACTTTTGACCAGAAAGTCAAGCAATCTTTCTGGAGAATCTGTATGTCAGCACCCATTGGCTTTTATTCCTTAAAGTCTGTGGGAGCTCAGTTTGCTAATTTAATGCAAGTGGCACAATAGTGATAATTTATAGTTCTAACAAACAGAACACCCGTTGTGTGCATGGGATGGTTACAAGTACTGAGCACAGTGTTAAGTGTACAGAGTCAGGATTCTTTCTTCAAAGAACTAGAACTGTGCTAAAATTTACATTCCTGTGTGTGTGTTTTTAAAGGAGTACATATATTTGACCAAAAAGAGGATAAATAAAAGTAAAATTGTTTCCTAATGACCTCAGTTTGGTACAAGATCATATAACAATAATTTCTGAATTTTAATGAAAAAATTTTAAAACTTCTGTAGAAAATATTTTAAAAGGAAATCTATTAATTGGCAAATAACTTACTGAGAAAAACATTTTGCACCAACCTACACAAGTAATACTTTTATCACCCTAAAAAATCTTCATAAATTATTAAGTAAAGCATAATTTTCCAACAGAAAAAAATGTGTTAAGGCCTTAGAAATCTAGCTTCTGGATACAAGACAGTTGGCCTCTGTATTGAGGAATGAAACAAGAATAAAGCCAAGGTGGTATTATTTGCCTCTTTAACATTAGCAATGATTTCTCCCCTTCAATCATGATACTCAGTGGAGGCTGGGCATAGCTGACCCGGTGTGAATTGACACAACTTTTCAGAAAGCATTTGTCAGTTTGTACGATTAACAATGACTTAAAATGTTAAATGCTTTCACTTAATTCTATTTTTAGAGGTACATCCTAAAATAATCATTAATAAAGACAGGGATTCATGTATCTACAGTGGGTGAAGAGGATAAAGTTTCAGATAAGGCATAGATACTGAGCTCAATCAACTCTGTGACCTGGATTGTGACAGGGTTTCCTGAGCTAACTGGGATCTTGTTTTGACTCTGCTCCCTCAGCAAAGACCTACATTGGTTTTTTAGTTTTCACCCATTTCAGGAGAAGACGTTGTACCTAATGAGCTCCAAAGCAGGACTATGAAAATTAGTTTTCTTGTTCTCCTACTTCAGAGAACTGCCAAAGTCTTTTTTCGGCCCAGAGAATGAATCCGAAGAGACCAGCTAGAAACTCTCTGCTGCCATCTCCAATCCTTTCTTCCTTCATTCTAGGTCCTTCATTCTACATCCAAAATTCTAGAGCTTCAGCTCACATGGGAACACACACACACACACACACACACACACACACACACACGCATACACACATACAATGGCAGGAGAGGTAGACATAAAACCAATAGATTGGGAATCAGTGATAATAATTAGTAATGTTTATGTAGTATAGATGTCAGGCACTGTGTTTTGTATGTATTTACTAATCTAACTCCAACGATGATATAATAATATTAATATGAGGTAGCCACTATTATTCTATAGAAGAGGAATTGAGGTACAATGACTTGATCAATGCAATGCAGCTGGCATGTAGCAGAACTGGGATCTGAATCTAAGCCATCCAAGTACAGGGTCTTGGATGTAACCCTGTTTAATAGAATGTCCTGACTCTCCAATTTACAGATGAGGTGACTAAGAAATATACTAGATATTTCAGAGCCTATGTTTCTTACTGTGAAATGTGTGTAATAACACCAATTGTACTGAATGTTTTGAGGATGAGATGAAATGATGTGTGTGGAATTCCTCTCCAGTAGTAATGATTCAATGGTATTATTCGTAATTACATTATAATTACATGATAGTTTGTACTTCGGCTTTACAATAGTATTTAACATCCATTTAAAAATGCATTATTAAGGCTGAAACACTTTGGGTCCAATTTCTGGTATCACAGAATTCAGTGGTTGTGCAACTTATTAGAGTTTTGGTCCCCTGCTGCAGTCGAGTGTTGGAATAACTTGGAATGTCTGATGACACTAGACTAGGTCTCTGAGTGCTGTAGGGCCCATGCAATGAGTTTGACAGCTCCTTGCCACTGTGATGAGTGGAGACTAAAGTATGGCATGAAGAAATTCAACAGCTATGGCTGCACAGTTAGAGGAGGCTTCCCTGTTAGCTTCCATGAGTTTGCTTCTAATGTATGACTGTGGTACAGAATTTTATGCCAACCACAAGAATACAGTCATAAGTACATCTTTATCTACCTCCTCACTTATGCGGTCACTGTTACTCATTTTGACCCTGCAGAGACAGGGTTCTAAGAAAAGAGATGGATAAAAGTAGAGATGGAAACATTCTTCTTGGGTAATCCTGTCTGAACCATACTTGACAAGTTTCCATGTTTATTTTTATAAAATATACATTTACTAATTGTCTTAAATTTTCTTTTTTTGAAAAAGATATGAGGTAATTGGTGCTTAACTCTTTCCCTGATCTCTCACTTCTCTTGTGGTAGAGCTATACATGTCTAAGTTAAAAATCTTTTGGTTGTAAATCCTGGAACTCATTGTTTATCTCTATGAACCCATGTTTTCATATCTGTAGAATTAAAAATAATAATAATGCCCAGTTCATGGGGTTGGTAAAGGGATTATATGTGATGATGCGTAGAGTGCAATTTGCAAAGCACTTAATTTATTATAGATAGGTTATAGTAGTAGGGAGGAGGGCAGCATATAAAACAAGAGACGTGTAAGCATGAAAAACATATGTGAGATGAAAACAAATCAGAGGAGCAAAGTTATAGGAAATAACCACATGATACATAAGTAAAAGAGACATAGATTTTCTTGTAAAGAAAAGACAAAGGTTCAAAGTTCAAGATAAGATTTTGTCATTTACTAAGACCTGCACAGTCAAAAGCAGAACCAAAAACTTTCTTTTACTCATATCTCAGACATCTACTCTTTCCAGATATCTTGCTTTGAGGTCAAAATGGAAGGAAGGCTCTCAAGAAAGTCAGGTAGGAAAACAGATATCTTTGATCCTTATCAGGAGAAGAGAAGTAGATGTGTCAGCAATTTTTGAGAAAAGCATTTGAATGAGGCATTGTTAAGGGATCTAGTATTTGTCCTGTAACGATCTTTTTTTAAGAACTAATTTCCTTTCTCTAACCATTGTCATGCAATCATATAAGTCATATATTATTATGAAATTCTTCAGTTTGTATTAGTCTATTTGGGTAGCTATAACAAAAATACTGTAGACTGTGAGGGTTAAACAACAAACACATATTTCTCACATTTATGGAAGCTAAGGAGTCTAAGATCATGGCACTGACAAACTCCATTTCTAGTAAGGTCCTGTTTCCTGCATTATAGATATTATATTCTTGCTATGTTCTCACAAAGGAACTCTTTGAGTTCCTCTCTGAAAGAGAAGTAATCCCATTTGTGGTGTGTACCCTCATATTCTAATCACCTCCTAAATGACACGACTCAGAATAGCATCACATTGGATGTTAGGCTTCCACACATGAATTTTGGGAGGACACAAATATTCAGCCTATAGGTTGAGGTAGAGGGTGTATTAGCTTTCTGCTACTTTAAAGATTACCTGAAATAAATCATCTTACAAAAAGAAAAGATTTATTTTAGCTAACAGTTTTTTTTTTTTCTGCTACTGGGGATTGAACTCACGACCTTGCACTTGCCAGGCAGGTGCTTAGACCACTGAACTAGATCCCCAGCCCTGGTGTTTTTTGAGACAGGGTCTCACTATGCCATTCAGGCTGGCCTTGAGCTAACTTTGTAGCCCAGGCTGGTCTCGAACTCACAACGATCCGCCTATCTCAGCCTCCTGAGTGCTGGGATTACAGGCGTGAGCCACCATGCCCTGCTTAGCTAACAGTTTTAGACTATTAGTCCTTGGTAAATTGGCTTACTGCTTTTAGGTCTCTATTTGGGGAGCAGCCTAGCATGACAGGAGTGGATGGCAGAGAAAATCTGGTCACCTCATTGTGGGAAAGCCAAAGAAAAGAAAGAGGAAGTAATAGAGATCTACTTTCCCTTTAAGGATATATCCCCAATGAGGGAATCCTTCCCAGTAGATCCTGCTTCTTAAAGTTTCCACCGTTTTCCACCATCTCCCAGTTGAGCTGATATGGAGACTAAGTCTTTAAGACATGGATCTTTGGGGGACGTCACAGATCCAGACAATCGCAGATGGGTAGGTATTGCCTTAGGGAGAGCACTACAAGAAAGCACATAAATTCACTCTCTAATGAGCATGTACTCTTTAGGTCCAGGTATTGTGGATACACAGGAAATATGAATGTTGATATTTGGGCTAATATAATGATTTTTCTAACCACCCTTTTACTAACTTGGTGACTTAAATTAGTAATAGCCATTGATTATCTCTCATTATTCTATGGGTGACCTGGAAGATTTTCTGCTGGTCTTTGTTGGTGTCTCTTATATGACTGCAGTAAAATGGTGACTGCGGGTGGAAGCTTTGGGTTACTGGGATGACTGGGCCTTTCTCCCTTTTAATATTTTCTCAAGATGACTCTCATCCAGTGACTAACTGATAGTTCTTAAAGGTGGCAAAAATCAGCATTCCAAGATAGAGGAAGTGAAAGCTGTCAGTCTTGCTAGAAGCTGAATTTAGAAAGATACGACATAATTTGTATACATGCATTCTGCTGGTTATCATGAGCCATAAACTGAAGTGCATTGGTAAACCACTTCTCCAAACGAATGATACACTCTCCACTGACTTGTAGCATTTGTTGATTTTCCTACTGTAAGTACTCCTACACTGGCTAATTTCAAGATACCAGTGTGAGAAGACAGAGTTGAAAATAGGAGTTTGCAGTTGGCTCTCAAGACCTGGTACAGGTTGGATACAGCACATCACTGGCATATGCCAACCAAGGTTCAGTGTGAGCAGGGAATAAACAGAGGCAAGAACTCCAGAAGATGTGTTTCTTTGGACACCGTCTTTGAAGACTCTTACAGAAGTGTCTACTGAAAATGACAGACTCATAAATATATTATTACATTATTAGCATTCAGAAAGATATGCTAAAATGTGACACTAAACATGTGATTAGAAAACTGTAAGAGTTTAAGAAAAATTACTAACTCTGCAAGGAAGAGTCCCAGTAGAGACCATGATTAAACTGAGTCTTCATCCAATTCACTAGGGGGAACAATTGGTTTGCCTTAGATCATATTATGTGGCTAACTTGTGGAACATCACGAATGTGATGCTCGAAGCTACTAATAATTCAGGCCTGAAACTTCCATAGAGAAAGATCATCACAGAGAACACACTGAGTTCAAGGTGAGAACCCTAGAGGCTCCAACACTGGAGAATGGACATCCAAGAGGGCAGATAGAAGAATCATTGACAGGAATATACAAGAAGATTTCAGGAAAGACCAAGTTGGCCATGTGGTCAAGTATCTTGGCAAGGTAAGAAAAGTCCTGAAGGTCTACAGGACAATTCAAACAGAAAATGATGTTGGATCTTTATGAAGAATAATTGCTTACGGTTTGTGGAGGCTGAAGCCAATGAAAAGACGGAAGATGGGTAGGTAGTGAGAAAATACAGAGAAAAAATTACAAGCTATTATTTCAAGAGGTCTACCTTCTTGTAAAGAGCAAAATTTGTATATCAGTAAAGAAAGAGCATTACATTCTCTCAGTAATGGCAATGGATTTTTCATTTTATAATATAAGTGAAAAAGCCGTTGGTAAGGGATAAGATGAAGATAAATAAACAAAAAGTTATGGAGAGAGCAAGTAAGCATTATGTTGGAGTAGAAGAGATGCAGCAAGAATATCTGTTTAAAAGTTAGCTCTATAGACTAAAAAAGGAGACATCTATATAATGAGTGAACATGTATACAGACATATTAAAGGGGGATATGGCAAAAAAAAATAAAAAAAGGAGCACAGCCTGACAGTCTCTGTGTTTTCCATGATGTAGGTTGCAAGAGTATCTTCTTGACCTGGGAGTTCCGCCCTGAGTGCACCAGCTCAGTCTGGGATAAGCATGCACAGGTTTGGATTCCAGCCCTTCCACCACCCACTTGGATGACCTTAAGGGAGTTGCTGTACTTTTCTCATTTCAGTTTTCTTATCTGTAAATTGTAGACAGTAAAGTTATCTAGGTATGACACTTTTATAAGTAATATGCATAACGTGCTTAATAAGTGTTAGGTATTACTATTGTCACAAACTTGACTGACTTCTGTCTTTCTTTTCATAAATGTTTTAAAAATACTTATTGGGTTAATTTCTTCAGCTCTTCAAGATTTCTTTCATTTGAAATTTTCTGAAGTTTTAACATTTTTTATATCTGTTCTTCAACTGCAACATAATTTATTTAAAGAATTTAACCTTATGAATATCATTTCAGCCTAATATACAAAGACATCAGGCCTATGAAAAACTCATATTTTGGGATTAACAAAATTTCATTTTAAATCCGTATCTGGAAGGGTGTTTGATATGATATGTATACCTGCAGATTTAATAAATTAACACATTTTTTGCAGGAGATTTTTGTCCCATCATTTTTAAGTGAGGGCAGTCTCCGGCTAATCTGTGATCTCACAGTTGAAAGTTTAAAATCTTGCCTGAAATACCTTCACAAGGTTGGCTCTTCTCAGACATGCTAAGTTTCTAGCAAGCCTAGAGCCTAATTCCTGTATCTATTCAATATAAATAAATTCTTTTACATCAATAATTTTATTATAGCAAAGCATCTTGAAAAATCTGCTAAAAGTTGCTGTAGCCTCAATCCTTTCTCAATCCAAAGAGTAAAGCCCCAAACTAATACAACAGTTTCTATGTTTCATCACCAACTCAGGTTGAATGCTTGGGTAGGGAAAAGTGACCTAGAGTTGACAAACATGATATATGCACAGAAAGGAGAAAGGATATGTGTCTGAAGACCGAGTAGAAGATATGCTATGGACATAACAGCTCCTCATCAATCAACTTGGTTTTATATTAAAGGAAACATGCAGGTTTTTGTAGATTAAACCAGGTATGAAATCAGAAAATCCTCTTGGGCACTGGACCTGGACTCTGGGAATGTCAATTGTAAGCTGTTTGTTAGGGAAGGATATTTGTCCTTTCATGGTGCTATAAAAACACTCAAAGTCACCATCTGAAAAATCTAATTCATTCTCATGAGGTAAAATAAATGCATTTTATTCATTTAATTTATAATTTATTGCCTTTTAATTTTTTTCATTAGCACTAGATCTGTTAGAGCTTCTAAATGTATTTTGTATTTTGAAAGCAAACTTATCTCTTTAAACTATGTAACATAAAAATTTTAGCACTTAAATATCCGTTTGACCAACATTTTGAGTAAACATGCTAGGAGAAGTGTGTTGGGTGTTAAGAATACATAGAGGAATACACTCATCCACTCCTCCATTTATTCATGCCACAAATATTCATTGAGTATCTACTTCCTGCCAGTTACTGATTTCTTCTTGTACTAGGGATTTAGCAATGAACTAAACTCTCAAGTGTCCTGTTGTTAGGAAGCATATACTTGAAGTAATGAGAAGCAAAAGAAGAGAAATACTTCACATTATATGTAGTAAAGTAAAAAACATGGGACCTACAACTCCTTTATTTAAGTTCTTTAGTGATTCCATGATTTTAGGAAGAAGTCTAAACCCCTCCATAGGCTGGTGTACTTTCTTCAGCCTTCTGATTGGTGCTCACACTCTACCCTACGCTACAACATTCCCTTTTCTGAGCTTGCCACTAGGACTTCTCAAATACATTTGGCCACTCTGTGTCCTGAGCTCCCACATCTGTGGATTTAACCAACTATGGATCAAAAATATTTGAGCCAGGCATAGTGGTACACCCTAAAGACCGAAAATGGCAAGTTGGAGGTTAGTCCAGACAATTTAGCAAGACCCTGTCACAAAAATAAAAAAAATTTTTTGTTGATTTATCTCAGTGGTAAAGTACCATGGGATTTCATCACAGTACCTCAAATAAAAAGTACCTTTACTGTTTAGACTTTTCACTCCCAAAACTATTACACTGTAGCGATGATTTATGTAGTAGGTATTATGAGTAATCTAGAATGACCTCAAATATATGTAGGATAAGCTTAGGTTACATGCCACTACTATACCATTAAATATACTGAACTTCTATGGGCCTTGGGATCTCTCAGGGGTCTTGGAATGACTTGCCTAAAGGTAATCACAGATGATACTTACTTGTGAGACTCTCTCCTCTCTTCTCTTACTATCTCTCCCTCACCTGGCCAATCCTATTAAAGACTACAAGCACTTCAATTCCATGAGCTCATGCCCAACTGTTGGTAAGGTAACACACGGTTTATATATTTTAATATATAAAATACATAGTTGTGACAAGTAATTTTGTGTCATCTTACCCCTTATTTCTAGCTCTAAAGGTGAGTGAAGTTTCCATAGTGACTTGTTAACTTTTCTTATAGAAGGCAGGCAAAAACTTGTTAGTAGACTGTTTTAAGCTGGTAAAAATGGAAAAAAATTGTTCTCTCTCTTTTGAGAAATTGATATAATTTTGGTAACGTATATAAATTCTGCAGAGATCAGAAGTTTTGCCTGCCTGAAGCATAGCTGGACAATTAAAGCTCTAGAGAATGCAATGGTTTGGCCTGTTAAAAATACCAGCTATCTTCAAAACATGTAAAGTGGACTTTTCTGTGTAGGACAATATGGACTCTTACAGACACTATTTCCATGGACCTGCTGTTGTTATTTGTTTGGTTTTTGTGTTTGGGAGAAGGAGGGTAGCTGGCTGATTTGTTTTCTTCCATTTAGTTGCCATATAATGCTTACCATAGACTGAATTGTACTACTTCTCTGATTCCCATCCTGTAATTATTCCATGGTGTTTTGAGGAGCGTCTTGTATGCACAAGAGTATAAGACAGCTTTCTGCCACTCCACACTCTCTCTAAAGTGGCAAGGCTGTAAGATTTAGTGAAGGCACTTGTAGAAGGAGAGTTGCATTTTTATGTCTTTAGAAAAAGACTATGGTTATCAGGACAATTGATGACTGACACAACAATCTTAGGTTATTCAAAGCCTGTTGGAAACGGCACCTTTGGGATGGCAAGAGGCTGCCAGGGAGGAAAGATGAGAATGATCAGAAGTACCACTTTGTAAGGTTCTTTTAATATTCCTGAAATGAAATTCACAGATAAGTATAATCCTGCCATGAATATAATTTCAAAATATCAACACAATATTCTACTTATAATGTTAACTACATTAAACACAATGAGGTAGTAATCAAATGCCTGCACTTAATTTATAATAAGTAAGTTTGGATTTAACAGAGTAAGATTATATTCAAATGAATATTGATCACATGTTTTCTTTATATTTGACATTTTGGAATAAGGGCCTAACAAGGGCACTTGTGTATATATGTTGATTTGTCATCAGTGAGGCAGTTATAAATGCACACATACTGAAATGGGTAGAATTGGTAATACAAACACCATCAAGGGCATGGCTAGTGGTGATGTGACCTTTCAAAGAGGTAAAAATTCTTGGTGAAGTGTTGAATGAGATACGATACCTTAATTTACACAGTAATATAGTGATTATTAGTTTTGAAACCATATGTGGTGGAATTGTATTGCAAATATATATATTCTCTACATAATAGGATACAAGTATATATGAGTATTGAATATATAATAAACTATAATGGAAATAAAGACTACTTGGACTTTTTGTCCACTCCCAAATGTTTCCCCATCTGCTCCACCTAATGATGCCACTTGCCACCTGATTTCCTATTCATAATACCTTCCTCCCCTTGGCTCATTGCTCTTCTCTGTGTTACCATCCAGTTGGTTTTTAAACCAGTTCCTAACCACTACAGTTAGTGTGTCTAAAATTCTGTCTTTCTTCTTCATTTAGCTCATGTTCTAGCCCCTTTTATCTCTTCTTTCTAAGAGTGGCTAACTGGTTTTTCCGGCATTTAGGTTGTTTTAGCAGGAGGCTTTTTCAGAAGCTTCTGTGGTTATCACAGTAATGGGAGAAAGTAGTAGCCTTTGGTGAGTAGTGGCCAGGAATTCTGAAAAGCCTGTCACACCTGCACGGAACAGTACATGGAACAGTGTAGGAAAAAGGTGCAAATACATCCTGGTATCCATATGGCTTTTGCTCATCTTCTACATCATGTGTAGGTGAACTCTTTATCTAGTTACTATCTAAGCCTAGAAATTAAATCAGGAATCAACCTGAGACCTTTTCAGTTTGTCAGAAGTCATCCATTTTTTTGTCAATAAATCTGTATGCACAAAGTTGCCCAAATTATTTTTCTGTTTCCACTTTATGGCTGTGGTCATTTCTCAATTTTCTTTTCTTCTATTTTTGTTGGTAAGGTAACACATGGCTTATATATTTTAATATTTGTTCATTTTACAAAGAACAGCTTTTAATCTATTAGTTACATTACTTTTGTTTTCTGATTTATTAATTTTGGGTTTTATCCATAGTATTTACTGCTTCTATTTTTCTTTATTACTATTTTGAGGTTCTTTGCTAGATTCTGTTCCTTTTTCCCTTTGTCTAGTAATTTTTGTGTTTTAGGCTATGCATTTTTATCTGAATTATGTTTGGATTAAAATTTACTTGTGTTTTAGGGATTCTGCACTGTTGGATTCAATTTCTATATTGAATTTCTCATAAATTAAGGGAGATGCACTAAAATTTTCATGTGGAGAAGATATTTCATATTTTTGTTATTAATTTCTAATTTTACTACAATGTGAGTAAGGAGTATGTTCTATACAAGCAGTCCCCAGCCTTTTTTGGCAAGAGGGACCAGTTTTCTGGAGGGCTGTCAAGGGTGGTGGCGGTGTTTCAGGATGATTCAAACACATTTGTTGTGTACTTTATATTATTATTACATCATAATATATAGTGGATTCATTATACAACTCACCACAGTGCAAAATCAGTGGAAGCCCTGACCTTGTTTTCTTGTGAGAAGATGGTCCCATCTGGAGATGACATGAAACACTTACATACAAAGTGTGTTGCTTATGTCTACTCTAGTCTTCTCGATAATGCTGTTTTGATTTCTGTTGTAACAGAAAACCCTACTCACGCTAGAATGGTAGAAATGGAAGCAGGTTTTTCAGTGCTTTTGTCACAATCTCAAGATATTTGACTTTGACCTTAATCCGGAATGTATGGACATTAGAAGTTGTCTCAAACATACTTATAAGGCCACCATCATTTGAAATCTCAAGCAGTTGATCCTCATCTGGCACAAAGTAAATTCACCTGGCTTATTTGAAAATGAGTGATGACTCTTTCTTCCCCACTTCTGGGATCTTTCTGGTTAGGAAGTAACAATTCAAACTCTTTTGAGATCTGAGATAGGTGATCATGCACTAGCTAGGAGAACTAAGGCCCTGGCTCAATTCCCTTCAAAATCCCTGCTAATGTTTGAAACATGCCAAGAATCCCAATGTTCATTTATTGCCTTCATAATTCCAGGTTGGCTTTGAATGCAGTGGTTTTATCTGCTGACTTGAACACAGTTGTCATTCTCCCCTGAAGCTGGTTGTGTTTGTTGAGCAGGTTTCTGAATATGTCACATAAGTAAGCAAATTTTGTTTGTTTTTTGTTTTTGCGGCACCGGGAATTGAACTCACAGTCTTGCACTTGATGGGCAGGCGCTTAGACCACTGAGCTAGATCCCCAGCCCTGTTTTTTTGAGACAGGGTCTCCCTATGCCATTCAGGCTGGCCTTGAGCTCTGTTTGTAGCCCAGGCCGGTCTCGAACTCACAACGATCCGCCTGTCTCAGCCTCCCGAGTGCTGGGATTACAGGCGTGAGCCACCACGCCTGGCTAAGTAAGCAAATTTTGCAACCCATTCTACAACACTGAAATGTACTGCTTGTGGTAACTGTTTTTCTAAAATGAATCTCTGGAGGGGCTCTCATATCTCAAAAACTCTTGCTAGTAACCAACCTTTAGAAAGTCACCTAATTTCTTGGTGTAAAGGAAAATATATGTGGTATGTATCCATGTCCTCACAGAACTGCCCCAACAGATATGAGTCAAGGATATGTATTTCAGCATGGTTGACAGTTTTATTATGCCTTGTAAAACCTTACTAATTTCAGGCTCCATTTTTCAACTAGTCAGCTTTCTCTTTGGATGACACAGTGCACAGTGGCATAGTATGGATTCATAGTCAGAAGTGATCTCTTTGACCTGAGCAGTGAAACCTGAAAGCCATTCAGTTATTGCAGCTTCTCCATCTGTGTACATATTAACAAAAAATGATTCATTAAGTTTTCCTGATATGTAGACATTCAACAACTTACACAGTTCTGCAACTGTGGTATTGGTTGGCAACAAAGTACACATAATTTATCCTTATGAACATCTTCCTGAAAATATATCATACTAAACAAGCATTGCTTTGTTTTCAATATCAGTAGACTTGTTAACCTGGATTGCATACTGCAGTGACTCATTAATCCCTTCTAATGATTGTACCTCAAAATCCTCTGCTATTCATCAGTTTGTCTATTTATGATGATAGCCACAGAGGAACATGTAGTACCCTTTGAACTGCAGGCTCTCCTAAAATTTTCCAGCAAATGTCTTTAGCAATAGGCATAATCAACTTTTCATTAATAGTAAAGTGCTTCTCATTTTTACCAATGTGGTTGGCCACTAATAATGATGCTTTCAGTACAGACATATTATATTCTTCAGTAATTGTTTGTTTTTAATAGAGGGTGTTTGTTCTCCATGTGGCATGTTTTGAAGGTTTCAAGGCTTCATTGGATTGTCAGTTGTCACACACTCTACAAGATGAGCTTGGAGAATAGAAACACATGGTGTAATGAATCCTGAATTTAAGCAGGACTTTTAGTATTTTTGTTGGCAGTCTTAGCATCTTCTGCTGTTTCATCATTGGGTGTTCCTTCCTTTTCAAAGAACATTTTGCATTAGCCTGTGACGTTACCAAAACTGTGACTGAGACAAGTAGTTAGTGTAGGAAAAAGGCACAAATGGAAGTGGCAAATAAAATAATGGGCAAGACATGGGTGAACTAAAATAAATGTTAGATTCTAACTTAAAGCTTGATACCAGAGGTAGGTCTACAATTGAAGTGCATCAATTCACTTGCCACAAGATGCAGCATAATTGCCACTTGGCACTCACTGATAGGGTTTTGATATTTGTCTATAAGTAATTGAAACTTATTGAAACCTCTCTGCTAACGTTAATAAACATTTGCAGCTGCTCCCTAGTGTTAGTATCACCTCCTCAGCTCCATCATCAGGCATTGAATTCTCATAAGGAGTGTGGGAACTAGATCCCTTGCATGTGCAGTTCACAGTAGGGTTTGCACTCCTCTGAGAATCTACTGTGACTGCTGAAATGACGGGAGGCAAAAGTGAGGCATTTATGTGAGGGATGGGGAGTGACTGTAAATACAAATGAAACTTTACTTGGTTGCCACTGCTCACCTCCTCAGTGTAGTCTGGTTCCTAATAAACCACAGACTGGAGTTGGGGACTCTTGATCTATACAATTACTGATTTTGGTACTGAGATTTCCTATGCTGCCTGTTGTGGGTTGAATTTATTTCCTTTAGAGATATGCTGAAGTTCTAAACATGGTATCTGTGAATGTGACCTTATTTTGAAATAGGTTCTTTGCAGAAGTAATCAAGTTAAGATGAGGTGCTGCTACAGTAGAGTAGTCGTAATCCAATGACACAGGTACATACACAGAAAGCACCATGCAACTATGGAGGTAGAGGTTCAAGAAGTGCACCAACAAGTCAAGGAATGCCGGGGTTTGCTGGAAACCACCAGAAGCCAGGACAAGAAGGGGGCGAATCCTTCCTGCAGCCTTCAGAGAAGCATAGCACTTCTGGCATTTTGATTTACTGTGAAAGAATATGTTTTAATTGGTTTAAGCAACCTTTTGGTTGGACTTTCTTATGGCTGTCCTAAAGAACTGATATTGAGTTTAACAATAAAGGGCCAAATTTTGTAGATATAAGGTACTATAAAAGAATGAGTCATTCTGTCCCAGTAGGACTTACCTTCTTAATTAGGTTATTAAATGCTCTATGTCATTTTTTACTTTTAGTTTGAGTTATCAAGCACTGCAAGGTTGATTAAGCCAAAATAAGATAGACTGTGCTTCTGTCTAACTTTCACTAGTATTTTTTCCCTTTGAGCAGACCAAGAGTAGCTGCTAAATAGAAGATCCCTGGCTGTATTAGTTTAGTCACTTTCCCATCAGTGGGACAAAATATCCAGCACCTGTAATTTAAAGGTGGGTAGGTTTATTTTGACTTATAATTTTCAGAAGATTCAGTCCATGATTGGGTGACTCCAACACACAAAAAGCATGGCAGAAGGGCATGGTGGAGGGAAGCTACTTACCTCATGGAGAACAGGAAGAAGAGAGTGAGTAGAAAAGGAGAAGCTGTGGACAAGAAAACACCATTCCAGGTCATACCCTCAATAACCTGCCTCTTCCAACCAGGTCCCACCTCTTAACAGCACGTCCAGCTAAAAAGTAGCAGTATAACTGCCCCATGATCTAATCACTTTCCAGAAGCCCCATGTCTGAATAGGAATGTTTGGGAAACATTTTAGATCTAAGCCATAACACTGACAAATCTCTTCATACTAGCTGTGTTCACCACTTTTAAATATGGTGACAAGTCTGTGCAGTCCTAATTTAGTCCTATGCTATCCAACAGATCAAAGTCTCGTATATATCTTAGAATACTCCCAAAAAGAGTTCATCAGTGGCTTCTGAATTTGCCATTTTAAGGAAAATATTGCTGGTTTGATCCCTCAAGATTAGCGCTCTGGAATCTGACTGACATCTGCAGAATTAAAAGGGTACCCTCTTTTACTTTAGTTTAAATTTTATCTCAATTGGTTGCTATTATACATAGATTGTGGTTCTAGGTTCTATTCTTTCTTTGTTCCATTTTTTTCTCTCTTATTTAAAAATTATCTGTTGCTTTTGTTTTAGGGAGAAGATGATTGTAGAATTACCTTAGTTTGATCACTTTTAATAGTCAGTTCTGATATCAAATCTTCCAATTACAGTTTAGCCTACATTTATTAATAACATCAATTCTTTAAGAACTAGTTGAGTACAGTAGTGGGTGCTATGCAGAGATGAAAGATAGCCTATCCAGGGAATATTCAAGGGGAAACAGAAAAGTTAATCAATTGTCACTCTTCAGGAGTGAGCACTTAGGATCATGAGATAGGTATGTACAGGATATAATAGAAATATGAAAGATGAAGATTCATGAAAGGTTGCTCCCAGGAAGCGATTTTCAAATGAAGTCTTAAAGTATGCACAGGTGTTCTCTGTGTTTGCATGTATTAATGTGTGTCGGTAGGTGGGAAGGTAAAAAAGCATATGTGAAAGAGTGATAGTGCAAGAGAATACTTTCAGGGAGTTACAAAGAAACCAGGACACCTTGAATACAATGGTATGATGGTACATGAACCTGGGGAGTTGCATATGGAGTAGGCCATTGTAAATCACCTTAGATCTCTGCAGAACTACTGAAAACTTTTGAGTAAGTATGAGTCAAAATCAAAACTATAAATGAACACTCTGGCAGCCATCAAAGATGGCTGAGGGCTAGATGAGGAGTGTGACTGAAAGTCGAGCAACAAATTTTACTTCTATAATATTTCTTTGGGTTATGGCAATGAGTGCTTGTATGAAGCTCATACAACATGAATTGAGAGACAACAGGATTTAATAGGTACCAGAGATTGAAGCTGATTATAGATGGAGGTTGGTGGAACAAGAGACTATCAATGGGTTCATGACCAGGACACTTGGTATCTTAGTTACTTTTCTCTCATTGCTGAGACAAAATACCTGACATCCAAAATTAAGGAAGGAAAGGTTTATTCAGCTCAAAGTTTGTGGAGGTTTCAGTCCATAATCATTTGACTCCAAGGCAAGATGGCATGGCACAGGGGCAACAGTTCAAGGTGGCAGAAGACAGAAAAAGCAGCAAGAGCAAAATAGGAGAAGAATAAGCCTCTTTTCCTTCCTTATATTGTAAGCAGATTACCACTCCCTAGGTGAGTATAACACTTATACCATCTCCCATTCCCTCCCCTTGCATAGGATGAAGATGTTTACAAAGTGAGGACCCTGGACCCCTGCTGAGTCACTTCATTACACCTGTAAACTTCTCAAGTTGACACAATGTGTCAACCATTACAATTAGGTACACTATAGTTCTATTCATTGGGATAAGGACCCATGAGGAGGGAAAAGTTCAAAGGAAAACATAAGTTCAGTTATGAACAGGATGAATTACAAATGCTCATAAGATACTGTCTTAGTTACTTTTTTTCATTGCTGAGACAAACACCTGACACCAAAGTGA